>JAOWBN010209033.1:0-25958 GCA_028565015.1 Pinguicula moranensis | reverse complement strand
CAAGCTAACAGCAAGGAACATTCAAGTATCCAAATACAACGATGAATTTCAACAAATAAGTATGCTTTCGTAATTACATTCAAATCAAAACATTAGCATAAAGGGATTCCTACTGCAAGAGTTTCTTGTTAATCCCTACAAAGTACCGTAAGTATTAGCATAAATGGAAACTTAGTTATATAAATAAATTAAGAATGAAAACTTAACCTTCCCAAGTCAAGTTTTGTTGCATCTGGAGGCTGGAAAGTAAATAACAGTTAATATAACTCAAAATTTAATTCTATAAATAAACTAAGAATGAACGATTAAGTAATTAAGCTTTTGTGAGGAAGTGCAGGAGGAGCATGAGGGTCATCGTCTTCCTCAAGGAAATAGTGTTCCAACTTACCCAAATTTTCAATTCTATAATCCTGGATCTCCCAATCCTTAATGATGGTCAGCATGAGCGTCTTTCTTCCACAATCCTTCCAGCCGTACTGAATACAGACTCAGATGAAACTGTGGAAGCTGGAGTGTGTGATAGAACTGGATATTTGGTCTTATGTGTTTGCCACCATTGTAAAAGATTCAAGTTCTCACAATCGAGATCATCCGTCATTTCAAAATTGGTATGAAGATAGTTCTTCAACTCAAAATACTGAACAACATCACCCGACTCTATATGCGAACTCGACGATGCACCAAGGCCACCCAATAATTTCCAAGCCGTTAATTTCTTTCCACTAGATGGTGGTGCTCGAACCCTTGTGCCTCCAAACTTGCTCTCATACTTTGTATACAAGTCGAGCAAAGTGGTTTCAACATTTTTTACGACACTAGTGTCGTCCTCTTCTAATCCCAATCAACTTCGCATCTTGTAAATTGCTTCTTCAAACATCGCCATCTTGGCTCGAGGATCCAAGATGAAAGCCAATGAATATAAGAGAGGAGGGGTAGCCCAATATTCCAAATACTCTGCCCCCATTGCTCGCACGACACCTGCTAAGAATAGAATAAAAACTAGAATGCATCAAAATTCGAAGGAATAAAGAATTAAAACAATCAAACAACTTAGGAAGTGAGAGCCATGTACTGATGTACCTCCTATGTGTTCATCATCCTTACGTTTGCCATTAATACCAGCTGATGTATGACTTCTGGAGAGGTAGTAAAATAACTTCCTGATAGAGTAGTCGTGGCCTCATAGAAAACCTCAAGGAATTTGATAATTTTGTCAATGACGTCCCACTCTAAGAATGTCAACATAGCTGAGGAAGGCTGCATCTGTGCACTCATAAAAAACTGCGATAGGGGCATCTTGTACTCGGACGATCTTTGCAATATAGTGTATGTCGAGTTCCATCTAATGGGCATATCTGCATTCAAAATACGAGGCTTGTAACCTAAGGAGACGCTCTAAGCTTTGAAGGCATTGGTGCGCTGGTTAGACACCCTTATCCACGATACAATCTTTCGAACCTTTCCAACAGAATCATCTAGAGCACTCAAACCTGCTTGAACTATAAAATTTATAACATGGCAGGCACTTCTCTGATGTGAAAGGAAGTCAGCATTGTATGACCTAAGTGGACCCTCAAGTGATCTAATAGCCTTCGAATTCACAAATGCATTATTTAATGTGATGGAGATTGTGCAATCCACGAGTCCATAGTCCTTGAGTACATCCAAAATGCTCTCTGCAATGACCTCACCAGTGTGCCTTTCAACCAGTCTGAAACCAATGACTCGCTTCTATAAGTCCAGCTAGAGTCAATATAGTGTGCCACTACGCTGCAATAATCTAGATGGGCTAAAGATTCCCATATATCAGACATCATGCTACACAATAATTTGAAGCAGCGAACACAACTTTCATTTCAACCACACGTTTCTTAAAATAATCCTCAATGTCACGCCGAACCGTGCGTGCACTAATTGTCTGGAAGGACGGGTTGAAGGATTTTTTAATATGCTTCTCATAAGCATAACGCTCGTCAAAGTTGATAGGCAAGTCACAACTAATAGTCAACTGCACCAAGGATTCCCACCGTACCTTCGGATCGTAACGCCACGCCGTTACCTTGCCATCAGAAGTGAAGTGTAATGTTGGTTGACTGGTGGAACCTGGATGCACACCACCGTGCTTTAATATACATTTGTTGGCATGCCTCATAAGCGTGTTAGTACCACCAATTGCCGTGTTCCCACTGTACTCTTTTTGCAGTATTCATTTTGCCCTCCAAACAGTATTGCCATCAATATCTTTCTGGTACCTCTCAAAATGTCGTCATACAGCAGACGTGAGATTTTTTGGTTTCTTAGAGGTACCCGTGGTATTACTGCTCTATGTCACAGATTCTACAGAATCCAAATTAAGGTAGTCTTCTTCTTCTCGAAGAAGATCATCCTCATGCAAATCATCCATTTTCAAAACTGAGCACAGAACACCTGCATTTAACAGTGAAAATTCTCAATAATATTAAATAATTAAAAATAAAGAAACAAATAAATGGAGTTTAGTTTAATTCATTAGATGATAAGAATTAAGAACAAAGCTCCCCATCAGGTTCTCCTGTGAATGCTACCAATAACTTAAGTTGCGCCAAGTTACTACTAGTTGGTGGCAGCTGAAGCATTTAGTCAAGAAAATATCAAAGGTGCATTACACAAATTGAAGAGACTGAAATACAACAAATGCTTAGCTCTTATTTACTTCTAAACGGATGTGAACTTGCTAACTACTTCCGGTTGGCATCTAATCTCAGATTCTATAGATACCCCAATAGTTCATTGTATAATAATCTATGACATAACAAGGAGAGGATATGATAAATTGACAAGCTACGTCGTGATCAAGACTCTTGAAAGATTACTGACTAATATTGATTCAAGAGTAAGATAAAAAAAAATTTATACTGAAATTTGAATAGAAAAAGTAACTGAAAATAAATGCAGTTTATGACTAATATTGAAAGATAAAGGACACTGACGTCTTTTTAAAAGAATTTTAAAAAGTAGTGTACAGAATACAAGTGCCAACTTATCTTGTTCATTCTCAGACTAATGCATATGTTCTCAGACTGATGCATATGTACAGAATACAAGTACCAACAAGTGCAGAGGTTGGGGAGGAGACTGATGCATACGTTCTTCTTGTAAGACCATGTAATGTAATGGCGGAGAACAAATAAGCAGTAGTTCCACACATTATCACTAAGAATACAATCAACCGACCAACACAAACTTCAAACAAGTATACCATAAACAAGACTGAGTTTATTGTGCAAGCAGATACTAATAAACACAAACAAAACACAAACAAAACCCATACAAATTACAAGTAATATGAATCTGAAGAGTGGAGATGGAGATGGAGACGTCGGCGACGGCAAGGTGAGACGGGAAGGACTAAAATTTGAAGTGAAGAGGGCAAGGTGAGACGGGATGGAGACGGAGACGAGGCGGGGAAAGAGAACAAAAACAAAATGTTGAAGACGTTAGGCGAAGTACGAGCCACGAATTCGAGAAATGTCGTCTAAAGCCAACTTTGGATTTGGAAACCCTAAACGGGCGTGGCCTGCCTGCCAACAAAACGGGCGGGCTCAGCCCGCCTGTTTAAGTTATACAGCCCGCCGCCGCCCATTTTTTAATGAGCGGGACGGGCCCGTGAACCATTTTTTAGCGGGCTAAATGGGTTAGCCCGTTAAGCCCGCACCGTATGCCTACCTCTAGATATGAAGCATGTCGATCTACCAACGCTGGTTCCATTGCTATGACAAGACTCGTGCAGGCATTTAAATCAGCCTGCTCCCAGCGGTTGTATTCGGTCGTGCCTTCGGGTGGTGGATCATCTATGAGATGATTAAGCTTCCCCTTGCCGCCAATAGCCATTTTGGCTAATCGACTCCATAGAGGGTAGTTGTGATCTGTCAGCTTCATGCTGATCGGAATGATGTTGTTGGTTTCGTTTGGTTGGAATTGGTTGAGAATTTTTGTGATTTATTCGGTAAGTGATTCCATAGGAAAGCTTACGGTTTGTGATGCAACCACGGTTGAGGAATCTGTTGGATCTGGTATGTCGCCTGCCATGGGTTATGGCAAACAGATTTGAGGTAGATGATGAGAACAATGCTTGGATCAAGAAGATCTAGAACACTGCCCTGATACCATGTTATTGAGGGTAGAAATTAAAGGAGCGAAGGTGAAGGCTAAAATATTTTTCATTGATCTTTGTTTCGT
Source organism: Pinguicula moranensis (assembly GCA_028565015.1). Taxonomy (NCBI): domain Eukaryota; kingdom Viridiplantae; phylum Streptophyta; class Magnoliopsida; order Lamiales; family Lentibulariaceae; genus Pinguicula; species Pinguicula moranensis. The sequence continues at coordinate 21,740 of JAOWBN010209033.1, read as the reverse complement.
GTTACAAGAATTCTTATTGGAGAAGGAGGAGCGACTACACGATGGAAAGATTTGGTTAGATCTTAACTAGCATAAACAAAGAAGCCCAACCCAGAGGCCAGACCCAAGAAACTCAAGAAAAAATCACCTGAGAGACGAATCTATCCAGCAGAAATCGAACTGTCGGAAAGAGGAAGCACCACGAAATCTTCATATTGCGGGTCTTGTTCCTGCTGCCAGTCTAACGACTTCATCAACTCTGTTAAACCCATCTCCGAAAAAATGAACAAATTAATTTATTTCTTTACAGAATCTAAGGCTGATACCGAGTCATAGATAATGGGTCAACGATTTGTTGGTTTCTGATGAAGCTTCTCAACATCCGATGCTACTTTTGTCTGAGACAGATAAAAGAAGAAACCAAAAATCAATTTGCTACAGATCGGCACGACTGAAGAGTACTACCCAGTTTTTTGAAGAGCCAGAACGTTGTCGCATGGTGAGTTGCGACAAAACGTTGGACTTCAATCGATGACGAGAAAGATTATGGCGTGGATTATGAGTAATAAATCGTTGGCAAAAATCAGGAAGAAGGATTCAAGCATGGACCGAGGCATTCAAGGTCATGAAATAGCTCTAATAAGAAGATTTAGTCTCTGTTTTGCGCAGCCTTTTTAAAATTATAATTGGCTTATAAGCTCTTTTTTCAAAAAATAACTCCTCATTTTTTGAAAAAAATGTGCTTATAAGCCAATTATAAGTATAAGAAGGCTGCACAAAACACCTCCTTAAATTGCTTAAGTGATTCTGAAATTTGTGATGTGGTGCAGGTGTGTGAGTAGTGAGCTTAATTTTTTTACATGATACAAGCTATGTTTTTATAGCTGAATTTTTGTGTGATCTTTAGTCACGCTGCGGCTGCGCTATCATTTGCGTGAACTAAATCTGTAAAATTCTGATTTTCAGGAGAAGCAGCCTGATTTAGAAATGATATAGCGCACGACAAACAGTAACACACGAACGCAAGAATTCAGCCAAAATGACCAAAATATCCCGTGTTGAACACGGCATGGAATCCAATATCGGGTATTTTTGTCATTTCGCCCCGATCGTGGGTTTCACGCAGTGCGCTATATCATTTCTGAGCGTGATTGTCTGGAGACTGAAGACAAGGAGCAGCCATATCTTGAAAAGTTGTAGCTAGGTCTTGTTGTCCACTAGATTTTTCTTCATGTGGGCGCCATTGGATATTCATCAACAGTTTACAGTTTGTGGATGATGATCGAGAAAGTGTCTAGAGATTTGTTGCACTGCATTGAGAGGAAGTATATGAACTTCCTGCACAGCATTAATTCATCTCTTAGCCATGGATTCTTGGAATTACACTGGAGTAGTCCCCAGTCCTTGACAAAATCCCATTAATGTTGCTGCAGGGCAGTTGACATCACAACAACTACCCAAAACCCAACTACCAGGCTTCTTTCCTTCTCGTACATCACCTTAGCTCCGGCAGCCAGCATTGGAGACAAGTATTTTCCGAGGTTCATGAGGTGGCTTTTGTGACCTTTGTCGAACCATCTTCGTGCACACTGAAATGGTAATTTGAGTTCAACACATTTTTAGTCGTTGTAAGGGTACGTGGATAACGGCTCATATGTACTAGATCATGAGTTGGAAAGAAAAAGTTTGCGGAAGTTGTCGTTGTCTGTCTGAACCTGCATAGCTCTCCGGTAGTAAGGTAGGAATGAAACTGCATTGGCCAAGTCTCTTTAGTTCGTGTTTCTCATGCAGTAGTTGTAGTCTTGAGTTTTATAGCTTCCTGTTATGTAGTAGCATGCTATATTTTCCAGATTTCTCAGCATTGGCTCCTATTAGAGAATTTAGAATAAGATAGTGCCAATCAAACTTGCCAAATAACTCAATTTCTTTTGTCTTGATGCCAACTTACCTGACTACAAAGTTGATCAGCCATGAAAAAGCCCAGCATTGCAGCCTTGTACATGGGTGTAAGACAATGTTTCTTATTACAGCTAGCAAACTATAACGGCTCGACTTGTAGATAACGTGAAGGAGAAAACAAGAATGAGAATGGAAAAACCTGGGAAAGAAAATATCTGCTCGTCGGTAAGGACTAATATGTAAGACAAGTATTTGAAAATGTTGTAATGAGATCAAGAATTTACCAGAAGAAGCAGGCCCAGGAATGGCTTGAATTTGCGAATATGAATACCCTTTTGCAACAAGAGAGAGATGGAGGAAAAGGACGCCTACTACAGCAGTCATGGACATGGTGCAGATCAAGAAAATGTCCGGATGCTTGAGTTCCTTCTTCGGAAACAGTTCGAAGATGAAGCTGTAATTTATTCTTGTTTTCCTCCACATGAAAATGTTGCATCCGTAGAGAAAGAAATGCAGTAATGATAGGCTGAACATGCTGCAAAGTTTGATGAACAGGAACTACTGAAATACACTCATGACTTGGTTTAGTGATAAAACGAAAGCACTTGCCTTAGGACAGGGAGACAGTTCCCATGTGCATCTTGTCCGAATTTGATTTATACATTCCTGTCAGATGAGCCATGTTACAGTAGCCAATGAAAAGTGCGAAGAAGAAACCCCCGAATAACCCTGGGTTTTGAAAGCAAATGGCGAAAAAATTCAGTCCAAATGCAGAACAAGGCTAACCTTTTAGTCAGACAACAAACTAAATTGTCTTAATTATGGCTCATGTACTTTACTCTTTTTTCTGTTTTTACCTGGTAGTTAGATTGAATGATATTGAAAAGGCGCAGTTCACATAAAGGCACCATACTATTGAAGTTAATGCAAGAGACTCGCCAATGAAAAAAGTTACAGCATGTGGTTCTTCTCGTTGAGTTGGTCTAAGGTACTTCATGGCTTTTCTCTTGTCAGCATCAGCAAAATGCTTCACAAAGAGTTCCTCCACCTCGTCTGCCAGATTCAAGACCTGTAAAAATAGCCAAACTCATTGGTTTGAACACAAGTTATTTTCATGAGTGTGAGACAACAAAATCTGGCTTTCAAGATATCTAGGCAAATGCAGACTTGAAATTTGGCTGATCACCAATTTTGGCTGTCTGAAATTTTTTCTGCTACCCTACATCCAATCATCTTCCAATCTCACTTGCTGTATTCTCTTGTTCCCCAGATATCGTACCAAATAAAATAAAAGAAAGGAAACATTGGGACTTTTGGGATTCGCAGGATACCTTGTCCGAGCTGTTGAAATAGGAGCTTTCCAACACTCTCAAGTAAATGGGAAGGATTTGTTTGTTTGTAACCTGAAAGCAGCAGCACAAAAGTTGGTCACTTGATGATCAACATGATGATAAAAGCTTTGTCACATGCATATTTCGACTTACTTTGTCGAATTTCTTCAAAATCTTTGCAAAAGTAAGCATGTTCAGGTTCCTGAAAAAGCATTTAGAGGGTTAAAAAAAGTTACTCCTTCATATTCTGAAGAAAAGCAAGTTACAAATGATTTACCTATAAGGTTTGATATATGTTAATCCTTTATAGAGCTCAACAAACGCTCCCCTGATCATCTTTTCAGCATGATGCAACTTTTTCTTGTTGATGTGCAGACTGTTGTCATTAGGACTACATTTCTTGGAGGATTGATTCATCAAATCATCCCAAAGCAAATAAGTAATGGCTGAAAATGTCCGCGCTTGCGTCGTTAGGGGAATGCGAATTCTAACATTCTTCCATTGGCAACTAATTAGTCGACCAGAAAAAGAACTCATTTTTCTCATTGATCTTCCCATTTCAACAGATTCAGAAGATTTTTTACTATCTATATCAGATTCTTCTGTTAAGCTCTCTATCACATGTTCTGTATCTGTTGACATCTGCTGACACAAAGAAGCATATTCAAGTTAAAACATGCCATATACAAAATTCCAAAAACTACCCAAGTCCCTCTTACCATATGATATGGTGCCTGATATTGAGATATCTTCCTTTGATTCATCAGCAGATGTCCCTTTTTCATTCTTTTGGATCAGTGCTGTCTTGAGCTCCATGAGTATCTCAAACTGTTTCTTTAACAGTTTTTTGCTTTGAAGATTTCCCATAGTTTGATTTGGATTTTCTCTATAGTTTCTCCTTCATGCGGCACTATTTGTTGAAAAATGCTTTTATTACGTGCGCCCCATATCTTCCAACAAATAACCATCCATAATGTCTTCCAAATGTGTTCATATTTCCTTCTTCTTAGCATTCCCACGTGCTGCATAAAGTTTAATACTAGATCCTGATGTAGGACTGTTTGTTGCCCTCCTATCTAGTTGTAACAACATTTCCATATAGTATCTGCAAAAACACATGAGAAAAATAGACGGGATACCGATATGCCCCTCCTGATTAGATTGTCTATGGTTGGAATACTTTGTTGAAGTAGCCTCCATGAAAACGTCGTTTCTTTAAGTGGTGCAACTTAGATCGAAACTTCTACCAAATAGGTCTTTTCATTTGATCGTACTCTTGTAAATAATCTGATTTGTTTATATGCTGATTTTATAGTGTATATGTTTGTAGACTCCCTGTTCCATTGCCATGTATCGGTTCTGTTGCTTGTGAGCCTAATCTCAGCCAGATCTATCGCGAGTTGATTCTGTAATCCTTGTTCTTGTTGTGTTAATACTTGTTTCCATCTCCATGTGTTTGTATTTGATATTAAATAGATTTATGATTAAATAGAGTTTTATTGAATGATAGTTTTAGAGTCAGTTAGGGTTTGAGTTGTAGTACTATATATACCCCAAGGGGTTATTCTTAATAAAGTACGAGTTTCCATATTATTTTCTACACTAAATGATGTTTGAATTATGCTTCTTGAAACGAGTTGTCTCGTTGATAGCCTCCTCTTAAATAGCATTATCTGATATTCTTGAATCTTATTGTCACAGTCAGAAAACACAATGCTCGCAGATAAGCATAAGATAGAGAAGGAGCAGAATATCCATCTCCGAAATCAAATTGCTCAATTGTTACAGTCAGAGCAAGACCAGAAAATTCAGATTGAACAGAAAGATTCAACCATTCAAACATTACAGGTTTGCTCAAGAATTCTGCTTCCTCATTCTTTATTAGAGATTTAACTGAGGACCAGTTACAGAATTCGTCATAGACACTCCTTTATTATTATTTTTATTGTGTTGTTATTATCACTATCATTTTGTGGCATTACTTACATTCAGATGCTGCAAGCCATCTTTAGGTGAAGATAAATGCTTAATAGATTCTCCTTTTTCTTATCCAAAAAAATAGATCTTCTTTTCATTTTCTGTCCTAGGAAACTATATTGAACCTTTTCATTATGTTCACTGCCTTAGAGCATCTATTTAGCAAGTCAGGGAGCAGCAATTACTATAATTGAAATGTTGTGTCAACATCAATTTTGGCCTGAGTGGCCTCAAGTTTCAATTAATTAAAAACTTGGAACTGAGCTTGCAGTAATCAATATTTAGCTACGAGTCTGAATGGGGTTTACCATGATTCAATATGTACCTGATCAAGTCGGACACCTCGAATTTTACCCAACTTGATACTGACATTTTTAATAGAAAATGGATCACCCTGTCTGTAGTTAATATGCTTGCAGATAATCTAGCCTCAGAGTTGTACAATGTGCTAAATGTTAAAATTTTACTTCTATAAAACTCTTAAATTGCTCTACTTCTTCATTGGCATAAGTTATTCTCATTCTTTTAGTAGCCTTGCGTAGAAATAAGCTGTATCTTTGTCTTTACAGTTGTTGTTACCTCTTCGTAGGCCAACCTGAAGAATGTTGAATCAGACTTAAGTGAAGCACTTCAGTCCAGCGCGACTAGGTTTACAAACGGCTCTGGATCACAGACTGAAAAACATGCAAATATTAAGGCCACAGAGGATGACATAGATTCCACTGCAGTTACCAAGAGACTTGAGGATGAACTCAAGAAAAGGGATGCGCTGATCGAGGTACTTTGATTTGTTAGTTAATACCTGTTTGCTATCGGGTAGTTCATTGAACATTCCTGAAAGGATTGTATCGAAGAATTAATTTCATGAATTTCAAGATATAATGGCATGCTTTGCTCAGCAGCTTTTTTTTTTTGTAGCAATTCAGAGCCTTTACTTTGGATAAGATTGTCCTTATAAAACTGGGACAGAAACCTTGTGCTCTTTTTGCAGAGATTACATGAGGAGAACGAGAAGTTGTTTGAGAGATTGACCGAAAAAGCTTCCTTGTCTGGATCTCCTCAGGTTCTTTATCTTTTTTTATACCGGTTTATGCTGCATGACCATTGTTGTTTTTGGGCTGTGATTCTCTCTTTACTATCTTATGCTTCACCTAGTTTGCTGTCCACCTTTTGAACTGTTGCCATCCTCTGTCTCTCTCAGGTGTCAAGCCCATCCCCAAGAGGACCATCTCGTGACTCTGGGAAGTAAGTTTTTTTTCTAAGTTTGGAATAACAACTTAGATTACTTCTCAAGTTTTATTTCCTTACAGGTCTTAATGCATCTCTCTTCCCAAAATTTTCTCATTATGTTTTAATTTCACGTGACAGGAATGACATTATCCACGCCAAAGCGCGTGGTGACACTGTTTCCTCACCGTTGGCTTCTGAGAAGGTCGAGAGTGCTGGCGCATTGGCTAAATCTGGTACAGATAAAGCCAAAAGTACCCCAGCTGGTGAATATCTGACGTCTGCCCTTAACGATTTTGATCCAGAACAATATGACAGTGTTGCCGCAATCTCAGATGGGGCCAACAAGCTTTTGATGCTGGTATGTATGTGCGAATACAAGTTTATGATTCCTACTGTAGGATTCTCTGTTTCTTGGATTTATAGATTCGAATTGTTCCATCATTTTGTAGGCAAAGTTTTGCCTTAACATATTGCTTTATGCATCTATGCCCCTTGTTAGGTTGATAAAAAACAATGTAGCAAATTTTATGATTCATTGTTGTAAGAGTTGGTGGATTGCAGTTTGGCAGGTTGAATCTACTTTCAATTTGAGTGGTATAGGACAATATTCTTTAGTGAAAGAATAAGAGGGTTCTTGTTTCCACAGCATACACTGATAATAATATTTCTATGCTTCCTCAAACAAAGCTATGCGTCTGACATTTTTTCAAGATTCATCACACACTAGGGTCGTTGAACCCTTGTGATGGAATATGTGGTCTGTGCACTTGTTTATGGTAGTATCTTTGCACCTGTGGAGCCGAGCAAAGTCATTTATGCTGAAATGTATCTTTGATGAAAACTGCTTATTCTGCTGCTAGGTTCTGGCTGCTGTCATAAAGGCGGGTGCTTCTAGAGAGCACGAAATACTTGCTGAAATAAGAGATGCTGTTTTTGCCTTCATCCTTAAAATGGAGCCAAGGAGGGTAATGGACACCATGCTTGTTTCCCGAGTCAGGATTCTCTATATACGTTCCTTGCTTGCTCGGTCACCAGAGTTGCAATCAATTAAGGTCTAAATATATTTTGTTCTTAATTGGTGGATGTCTAATCACCACTATGCCTTCTGCTTGACATCTTACAAAATATATCTCTGTATCCATATATGCACATTGAAGTGATAGTGTCCTGTAACTGTTAGGTTTTGTCCGTTGAGCGTTTTCTAGAGAAGCCTAGTAGAAGCTCCAGCCGGGGTAGCAGCCCTGGAAAATCGCCAGTGCAGTATGATTCCGGCGCAAAAAATATGTTAATTGAGGAACATATTCAAGGTTTCAAAGTAAATATAAAACCAGAAAAGAAGTCAAAGTTGTCATCTGTAGTTTTGAGGATGCGTGGAATTGACCAGGTAACTTATGATACAGTTACTTGTCCTCTGGCACACTGTTCTTTATCTAGAATTTACTTTTATTATCTTTTCGTCGGTTATATTTAAGTTTATTTTTATAGCCAAATACAAGGTCCTGAATCCTTGGCCTAGGGGATTTAAATATTCCTACGCCACTAAAAATGGTTTTGTTTAAGTGAACCTTTTTTTTATAGGTAAAATACCTGGGGTTTGATCGGATTTAAATATCGTTCCAACCACTAGGTCAAGGACCCCTCGGTTAACCTGCTTTAAGTTTCTACTATCATAATCCCATCAAAGTGCTTTACTTAATATGTAAAACTGTGACCTTAAAGTCATTTATTGAACTTGAGCTTAAAATATGCAGGATGTTTGGAGACATCATGTTGTAACAGGTGGAAAACTCAGAGAAATAACTGAGGATGCAAAATTTTTTGCGGTTGGAAATAAATCTCTTGCAGCTCTTTTTGTTCATACACCAGCTGGTGAACTGCAGCGTCAAATCAGAAATTGGCTAGCAGAAAACTTCGATTTTCTTTCTGTTGCTGCTGATACGGTTGCTGGAGCTACTGGCCAATTGGAGCTTCTGTCTACTGCAATAATGGATGGTTGGATGGCTGGACTTGGAGCTGCCCAGCCTCCAAGCACCGATGCTCTTGGCCAGCTTTTGTCTGAATATGCTAGACGTGTTTATACTTCTCAATTGCAACACTTGAAGGTATGCCTTTTCCTGTCTAGTTAACAAATGAAAGTGTTTTTACGAGTTATAACACTTCACAATAAATTTAGTACAAGCTTAATCTTGCATTTTAATGCACTCTTCTCTTTTATGTTTAATGATGTCATATTTATTGCTTCATCGGGATATTGCAGGTACATTGGCAACAGAAATGGCTGAAGACCCTCCACAAGTATCTAAGCTACGGTCAGCTCTTGAATCTGTTGATCACAAGAGAAGGAAGGTCAGCATTGTATACTGGCTACTTTCTCTACTCTTTGTTTTTGTCCGTCACTCCTGACCATGTGATAGTATTCCCTTTCAAGGTCTGCACATTACCTGCATATGCTTAAAATGCATTTTAGAACTTTATTTGAAAGATTAACCATATGAATGATGACATCAAAATTAATTTAAAGAAATGTGGATCCTTATTTGATCCTTCAAATCAAACCAAACAGGAAATCTCGCTCTAAAGCAGAGTTTGGGGAGGGTAGAATGTACGCAGTCGTACCCATATGTCAAAAGAGATAAAGAGACTCCCAGCTCGTGAGAGAAAAAAATAAATAAAATGAAATATATAAATAGGTTAATAATAATAAAATAGAAATAAAAGTAGAGAGAAAATGCTTAGCTAAGTAGTTACATATGCATAAATAAATAAATAAATACTCGAATAAATAAATACATAATATATACTTGAATCACTACATAAATAGATAACTAAATAAATATCATCCAACCCTTTATTCTATCCTAGCTACCTCATCTGTCCAAAATTTAGTATACACATGCCTATCCTATAAAATTCTATATATCTCTAACCGTAATATGACGTCTCCAACTCGTCTTATCAGATGTTATGTCCTCAAGAAGGTTTAATCCCGCTAAATTTAATCGTATCTGCTCATCCCACGTCCTCCTAGGTCTCCTTCTCTCTTGTCTTCCTTCCACTTGGAGCCCTTCGACTCCTGACGGGCTTGTTGACATGCCTTCTGCGTACGTATCCCTTATTTGACCCTTCAACTTATCTAAAAAAACGCCCTTCGGATCAAGTGGAACCCACCATTCAAACCTAAATAAAGCATCTAAACATCCATTCAACATTCAAAAATGGTTCCAGACACCATCGTCATGCAGAAAAAGAAAAACATCCATTCAGCATATATGTCCTACTCATTGCTACCAATCTGATAAAATCTTTTGTCAGTTCTACTGAGACAATCCCAAGATTTTTTTTTACATGTATTTGAAACTCTGATTCTATTGACACCCTTGTTCTCTAACTCTACCCCCATATTCCTTCTATAGGCTGAATATCCTTTTGGATCGTTTTGCTTTTAATTTTGTTCTTTATGCGTGGAGTGGCATACATTTTGTCAAAACACTTGGGACTGGGGAGACTTTTGACTATTACAGTTCAATGTTTTGAGAGCATTGGAGAAAACTTGTGGAATATGGTATAAGATTCCAACCACTACTGCTTCCACATCAGGAATGAAGTTTTCAATTCGTATGGGCTTTGCTAACTCTTTGCTTTTTAATCAGATAATGCAGCAAATGAAAAGTGATGCAGCCATATTGAATTTGGTAGAAGGCGCTACGCCCATTCGAAATCCATCCACTGCTGCTGAGGATGCAAGGCTGGCATCATTAATTGCTCTAGATGGCATACTGAAGCAAGTCAAGGTTTGTCTCTTTACACTAGACTGGTTTCTGGTAAACCAGGAAACTAAATATTCACACATTTTATTTTAACAGGATATAACGAGACAAGCATCTGTTAATGTTCTAAGTAAGAGTAAGAAGAAGTCAATACTTGCTTCTTTAGATGAACTTTCGGAAAGGATGCCTTCTTTGCTTGATGTTGACCATCCATGTGCTCAGAGGCACATTTCTGAAGCCCAAGATATCATTGAGGTACGTTGGAATTTGGGTTCTTCTAACTTAAGCCAGTATATTTTGGTTAGCTCCTCTTGAAATGTATTCTTCATTAGAAATAGTGCTCTTTCTACAGAATGTTATCTTCCTTCAAAAGACTTCCATTTTACTCGGCTGCACCCCTGAACACAGCGATTGCTTCAGTTTTCCATTCTAGATCATTGAAAAGAAAAATGATCGGATCTGAATTATTTTATGTACGCAGCTGCTAATAGCATGCCATTTTCAAATGCTGAAAAATGGAAAACCAATACCAGTAAAAAGGACAGAAGTTTAGACGGATTAGTGTACCCATCTTCTCATTTGCTGCGCTGATATTTTTTGAAGTCTTTTGTCCTCATGTTCTTGCTTTATACATCTAAAGTCCTGTTGCAATGCAGTCAATATCAGAAGAGGATGATAAGGTCTTGGATTCAGTTCATACCTCAAAAATTACCGGAGATGCGGCACGTGGTGCTGAAACCGATGTTGTGCAGTGGAACGTTTTGCAGTTCAACACGGGATCCACGTCGCCATTCATCATCAAGTGTGGAGCCAACTCAAATTCTGAACTTGTCATTAAGGCTGATGCACGAGTCCAGGAGCCCAAAGGTGGGGAGATTGTTCGAGTTGCTCCAAGGCCAACCGCTCTTGAAACTCTGAGCCTGGAGGAGATGAAAGAAATTTTCTCCCAGCTTCCTGAGGCTCTGAGTTTGCTTGCACTTTCTCGGACAGCCGATGGCACCCGTGCCCGGTATTCTAGATTGTACAGAACTCTGGCCATGAAGGTTCCTTCCCTGAGGGACCTTGTTGGTGAAACTTGAAAAGGGGGGAGTGCGATGAAAAATCCTGATATAGTGTATTGTTGTTGAGGAAGGACTACTAGTAGAGTAGGTATATCTCATGCCGATGTCATTAGGTGATCAAAATTGGAACATGTATTTGTTGTCAAATCTTGTAACTTAATGCAGATTGCTCAACTTTTGGAGTCGTGAATGTGATCACTATCATTTTCATTTAGGGAAAGTCAGATAAGAATTAAGATAACTTTATTTATTTCTAATATTGTATTGAAAAAAAAATTAAAAATGAGGAAGGGGCTGCGGCCCCTTAGCTCCACCTCAATTCATTTTACAAGCTTTGTTTAGTAGTTAATATGTCAACCCTTAGAGGTAGGCATGTGTGCTTGGTCCAAATGGATTACTCCGGCCAACATGGTCGTGGGCGGCACGTCACAACCATATTTTATTTTATTTTATTTTTAATAATAAAAAACTAATTTTAAAAAATACAAAATTAAAAAAAAAAATTGAAACTTGGTTGTGCCGCCTAGACCATACCTACAGTTCCAAAACACTCGGGATTGGGCTGATACAATTGATAAATGGACCAGGCCATGAGTTGGGTCTGCATGGCCGTTTGCCAGCAATACTGTATTGTCCGAATCCCGGTTCATGTGCATAAATAAACATAAAGGGGCTAAATGGGGCTCTTTCATGCAATATTACAGGAGGATAATATCAAATTTTGGCCCAATATATATTGTATTATAATTAAATATACAAATCTTTTGCCTGCAAATTTCTCTTGTTCGTCTTACCCTTTCTCATACCTAGAGTTGGGCGATCCGGTTGGACTAGACCGGACCACACAGGACTGGCGGTTCCCGGTCCAGAAAAATCCTGGACCGAGACTGGACCGCCAACCGCCGGTTCGATCCGGTTCTCGATTTTGATTCTGACTCGGTTCAACCGTCGGTTCTTGACTATTTTTTTAATTAAATTTCTGGGTGTGTATGAAAGTGTATATAAATTAAATAAAATATTCACAATCCACAACGTACCCAGTACGCGGCCTTACCCTTATAATTATATAAAGAGACCGTTTTCGTTGCGACCCAATATGCATTGCGTCATTTGATATATTGAGTTCCAGCAACTTCACTAAATAGAAGCACTGGAATATAATAGAGCCATTTTACTCTACTCCATTATTAGCACAAAGCTAAAAAAATTGTCAGTGATGACTCTTCCAACTCTATTTGCAAGGGACAAAAATTAAATAAAATATCTTATATAATTTATATATATAGTTCATAAATTATGAAGTTATGAAAAAAAGTGGGTAGGGAGGGTTTTGAACTTAATTATAAATGAATTAACATTTATAATTAAGTTGCCTACGTATCGTTTATATATATACATAAATGAATCAAAACCTATGTAGTTTTCTTACCTTAATTACCTGTTGGATCAATCCAAATCAGTTGGACTTGTGGTGCTTGTCGTATCGATTTTTCATGTGTTGAATGAGTCTTCTTGTTCTTCGTTCTATTGATGTTCTTGAGCTCTATTTTTCGTTGTTATCCAATCATTCAATCACATTTGATATTCCAAATTGATCATATGCAATTATGCACAATGGTCGTCTAGAATGTACCATCCCTTGCTAAATATTTGCTCTACGATTACTGCTGAAACCAAATATGCTAGAACCTCTCTTGCCACAACTGATAATACTAGAAAATATTATATTTTGCTCCTCCACCAACCAAGAATATCGAAATTTAAATCGAATGATTCATCATCTTCCTCTGTCTGAGCAATCTTAAAAGTAGTGGCTAGATAAGAATCAAGTTTCACAAATGTGGAACTTGTTGAAGACCTAGGCCGTTTGAATATTTGTTTAATTAAATTCCCAATTCTATCTAGTGTTGGTTCACTAGAACCACTACCACTACCACGAGTTTGAACACTAATGCCTAAACATGTTTGATATTCCACATACAGCTCATTTAGCAAACTAGTTATTTCTCCAATTATGATGCTATTTTGACAGCTGATTCATTATCATCGTTGACAAACCTACTATAATAATCTTCTAATGATATTTTTAAACATTCTAATTTAATTCAGGGGTCAAACTTTGGAAACACGGTTAAATAATGGTATATTTAGAAGATATTCACATCATTTTTCACTAATAACATCTACACATTTTTTAAAATTAATTTCTTCTTCAAAAGCTGTAATAATGGCTCTTTTTTTTAGTTAAAGTTCCCACTTTTATTATCAGTGTTCTCTTAAGGCGAGAACTAAGCCTTTACAAGGATTAGGCTAGGCTGAAATCACTTCCAGCTCATCAGATCAGGATCCAAAGAAACCTGGCTTAGGCCTAGACCCTATTACATCAGTAATGCCTTAGAGATGGCATATGGAGCTTGTCTAATCTAACCATGCCTCTCGCCATCCTCGGGAGCTCATCCTTATGCCAGTAGAATTTTGAAACTCCAGATGCTGCCTGCTTGGCTAGACTGTCTGCAACGGCATTTCCTTCTCTGAATTGGTGTTGCACTTGACACCTCAGTCTTGCATACTGTATTTTGAACTCCTTCCAAAAGTCCCAAAGATACCATGGGACTCCTGCGTCTGCCTTGATCCAATGCACAAGTAACATTGAATCTGTTTCCAGGATAACATCTTGCCATCCTTGAGAATGGCACAGCCGTAAACCTTCTATAGCTGCTTGGAGTTTTGCACCATTGTTTGTGCTGCTTCCCAAGTGAATTGAATAGGCTGCCAAGCAGGATCCAGTGTGATCCCTGATAATCCCTCCCGCACCAGCCCTTCCAGGATTTCCTTGGCAACTTCCATCCGTATTAAGCTTGATCCTATCTTGTGGTGGTTTTTCCCAGTACACTGGCCTTGCCTTTTTCTGCAGAGTGGAAGTGTACCTGATCCCTAGCCGCTGCATCAACCTATGATCCTGAACCTGCATTGAAAATTTAGCATTAAGATTAGCAGCTAGTGAGGCTAGGGTAGCACAAACCTGGCGCCAAATCTGGTTAGGAGTCTGCTTTAGTTCTTCATATCTTGCCTTGCACCTGAAAAGCCAAAGATGCCATGTTAGGATAGATGGAATAATCCTAGAAATCAAGCCTTTAAAACCTGTCTTTTTGCGGAACATTTGCCATTGTTGTAGCCTGTCATGCCAGCTTTGTGGATGAGCAAAGGCCATACCCAGGAGAGTTGCCGCTCTGCTCCATAGCTGGCATGCCAGATAGGAATCTGAGAGGACATGACTGGTTGTTTCCTGCCGTTGTATGTCACAGCAGTGGCATTTAGAAGCCAGCTGAACCCCTCTTCGTTGGACGTTCTCATCTGTTGGAAGGCAGTGCATCCATGCCTTCCAGACACAGAGACAGATCTTTGGTGGCAGAACTTTGTCCCAAATTAAGTCAGCTACTGGAAGCAGGGCTGCCTTTTCTCTTGTTACCTCCCAGGCAGTTTTAACTGTGAACTTACCATACTGGTCTGGCTTCCAGATAGTGGTGTCCAGGCTAGACTGCAGGTGCGGACTTGGAGACTCAAGGATCTCATCAGTAATTTCGTTTCCAACTAATTGGATCAGCTGCTGCTTATGCCATTCACCATTGAGGGTTAGATCAGCCAAAGTTGCTGATTGCTCCCTAATCTGTTCAACTCTTGCTGCCAGAATACCCGAGGACATCCACTTATCAAACCAAAAGCTGGAGTTGCCACTCTTTATAATGATCTTTATATTCTCAAGTATCTCTTGCCTGTACCGCATGGCATGTTTCCAAATTCTGGAGTCTGCTGGCTTGGTGCACCGGACTGTGAAAGGGTGAAGTCTATTGTACTTGGCAGTTAGAAACCTCTGCCACAGGTTCCTACCGACCATTAGATTGAAGCAAATCTTCATCCCTAACGCTTTTTGGACCTCACCTAAATCCCTAATGCCTAACCCACCCTCATTAGTGGGCTTACAGAGAAGTTGCCATCTTCTCCAGTGAAGTTTCTGTCTGCCATCTTCTCCAGTGAGTTATGGAAAGAGTTGTAAACCAACTTATAAGAGAATGTGTGATTACAATCAATCACTTTGGTAATAGGGTTTTTATGAGAGTAACTCACATTCACTTGTAAGTTGACCCTAATGCGCACCCGCACCTGGGGCCCGAGTCCGGTGGCGGGCCAGGTCAAATAAAGTTTATCAATGACCATGAATGCATGTAACTGAGTCAGTAACTGAGTCAGACCAGCTTATTCCAGGCATAAGATGTACAAATTCATTGCACGGTTTCAATTTTAATTCACACCAGTGTAGACAATGATGTATTATGCTGCACATTTTCAGTAGCAGTCAGGAGGATGAAAATTCCGAACATTAGTACCTGCTCTATTCATGAACGAGAGGCATACCTATTTTTGTATCCACTTTCATCGTTAGCAGTTGACAAGTGAGACTGCAAAAATCCCTGTTCGGAAATAGCTCAGGAAGTTAGAATAAAACAGTTCCTTTTGAAGATACGTAAAATACAAACCCAAACACTCTAAGGAAGTGCTTTACGTGGACACACACCATTAGTCCCCAATAGTTATTCAGAAAAAAAGTTAAGCCTTTTTTTAATCCAAAAGTTATAACGCTTATTCCCATTTAATGGTTGAAGAAACAAGCAAATAGCAACTTCAAGCCTTCTCCGTTTCTTTCTTTATCCTGCCGTGATTCTTGCGAGGCAACAACCTAACTAAAATGCCTAAACTTGTGCGTGGTTGATTGCAAACATAAAGAAGACTTATCAAATTGCACAGAATAATGGGATGGGTTATCATCAAACTTAAACATGGATGAACAACTGTAATATGCTTTAAACAACAATATAAGGCTAATGGTGAAAAAATGCCCATTGGAAATCCTACATACAAATGGAAATATAATGGGTCACCTTCTCCCTTTCAAGACTTAGAAGGCGAATTTGAGCCTGTTCAACTTCATCCATTAACAAACTAATTTCAGACTGTTTTGCAGCTGTCTCTTCATCTGAGATTAAACAAGTAAAGCGAGCGACAGTAAGATGGTTGGCAAAGTTTATCTTCTAATTCATAAAAAAGGATGCAAACTGATCCCTGAGTGTAACAATAATGAACAAGAGACAAAATTCAGAAGGCTTAGACCTGATAGGGCACGAATCTCAAACAACTGGCTCTGTGCAAATTCATGTAGCTTTCTCATAGTGGAAACACTCTCCTCCACTTGGTGTAATTGATCTTGCAGCATGCGTTCCCTGCTCCGAAAATAGGGGGTGCGAGCAAACTATGTCAATAAAATTAGTTCCTACTAGATTCGTCCACTTCTTTGGGTTAAGCAATGTTTGTATGCCCGTTAATATAAAGAAACTGTGAGGATAAACTACCCTCCTCATTCCTAATGAATGTAGTACCTTTCTTTAAGAACCTCCATTGTCTTCTGATACTCTTCTGCCAAATTACGTTGCTTAATCTCAACAATTTCCTTCACTTTCTCCTCCATCTAAATCATAACAAGCAAAGGCACGCATCAATGATGTTAAACCTAACAACATAAAGTAGAAGGCGTCAATTTTTCATTTTTTTCATAGGTCAAATATCAGGGTCCCTTCTCACCTAAGGGGACTAAACATCCCTAGAACCACTAAGTCAAGAACACTGGCCAAAAGCTGCCATTTTAATAAATATAACCAAAGAAGACTTCCCCTCCACCTTGATTGCTCTAGGGAGGAAGGTTTTGGAAAGCTAAATATGAATGAACTTGGCAAAGGGGCTGGGATAGAACTAGTACTGCTTAGATGAAAGTTGAACAGGAAATACTAATGAAAGAAAGAAGAAATGATTTTCTTTCTTGTTTCCAGGTTTTTGTTCAACCTTTCTTGTAGATTTCTCTAGGCTTAATGGATATGCACCTTATAATTATAATAAATGGTTCACTATTTCTCGAGAGTAGCAACTTACTTCCATGTCCCAAACTATTAGGTCCAACATTCTAGAGAAATTGGGATCAACGACTTCCCCATTTCGAACTAGCTCTTCTTACTGCCTTAGCTGACCATTTTAATTGGGTACAATTATAAACCTCACCAACCCCTCTTCTGGTTCCACAAATACGATATGAACCTAGAAATTTTGACTAAGATATAAAGTAACTTTTTGGGGGAGAATCATAGATAGCAAGAGCCTCAAAATTGTTTAAAAACATTTAGGGATAATGACCTGCTGTTCTAATTGGCGATTGCGTTCTTCAAGTCTTCTTATCATCGACTGTTGATTTTTCAAATGAGTTGATTCGGTGCGAAATTCATCAAGCTCAACATTCATCTTTCTATTCTCGGACTCTAGTTCAGAAAATTTAGAATCCCTCTCCTACAATAGCAAAGGAAGGAGGATAAAGCAAAAAATATACTACTAAGAAAATTTCCCAAAAAAACATACTACTAAGAAAAGAAAAACAGCCATCAGGCCAAGTTAAAATCTAGAAATAATACAAAGCAAGCCATTCACATATAGTGGATAGAAGGCAATTACTTCTTGTAGAATTTGCAGAAAGAACTGAGAATTTGCAGAAAGAACTGAGAATTTGCAAATGTCGGTCATACTCACAGCAGTAAGAGTGAGAACTGGATAAGGATCCGGTGCTTCATAAAGTTTCTGATAAATGTTAAGAAATGCATTTTCTGCAAATTTGACTCGCTTGGTAAGTTTATCGACCTCTCCTTGATAACCTTTAAGTAAAGAGTTGAATTGCGCCAACTTGTCTTCATTTGCAGCCTTCTTGAAGTCTGTTGACAGTTAATTTTCAAAATCATAAATTAAAAGTACAAGCTGGATTACTGAACCAAAAAGGTGCAACCTGAATTTGTGTGAGATTGTTGGCGCTTGCTCTTATCATAATGAGGTTGAAAGAAGTACCTCTAGTGCTTTCTGCAAGCTTCCGACGACTTTTCTGACTATTTTCCTGATTTTCAGCAATTCGAAGCCCTTGTTCATCCAGTCCAGTCCTTTCTTTCTCAAGATCAAAATCTGGAAGTAGTAGCAAATGCCTCGGGCATATGAATATAAAACAAGTAAATACATGTTTGTGCTGCAGCATTTTTTTCCTGTGTTTTGATATTAAAGTATCAATGCCGGACCACAATTCACATCATTATTGCTGCTGCAATGAATTATAATAACATCAATAACAAGGTGTATTATACATTGATCTGTGATTCAGAAATTGCATCCACCAAACCAAGAAATGTCTGATTTCCCAAACAAAGACAAATTGATTGCACGCTTCAAACAACAATATACCATACCACGTAGGAGCACTACTGCATTAAAAATGATGAACGGAAGAGGAAAAGAAGAATTACCCTAGTGCATATGGACGTACAAACGTCGCCCAGTAGCCAACCAGAAAATTTAAGAAAAAACAAGTACTACAAAATTTGACTAGAAAAACACCTTTCCAGAAAGTAGCTACAGCAGATGCAGGGGTAGATGATGACGAGGAGTTGGGTTTTTCCCTCTCTGATCCTTCCATTGCCGATCCCCACTGGTACAAACCAGCCAAGTTATCACCACTGGAATGGACGTAGAGCCAAGGTGGATGAGACGCGAACTAGTATAGTAGTACAAAGCCGGTCGCCCAACCGCAAAAACCAGCTTGACTGCAGAGAGAAACAATTCCTACTGAACGGGACTGAGCAGTTTATTGCATATCACCGATATAGCTAGCAGTGGAGGGATGAAATCAAATGTAAAGGGTGAATTGAGAAGTAAAAGTAAAAAGGAAATACAAAAAACAAATAGTTTCGACTTCGAATCGAAGTTACCGATAAAATTCTGTTTCGGCGGAGTTAATTCCTCTAATCCTAATCTGAGACTGATAAGCATGTGCACGCAAACGAATTATACATGACAAACATGAAAAAAAAAATGTACAAACGTGCCTAAATTGTACGCATGAAAATGTTTGCGCGATTGGCCAATTTTTTTTTTTTTTTTACATAAAACGTGTGTGGAATATCCGCCCGTCTTACAAAATGGGAGTATGTCGGGCTTCACAAACCAACGATGCCATGCAGGCTAGACTGCACCATAAAATTTATTTTTTTAAATCATCATTTAAATTATATTATTTTTTATTAAATAATCAAAAATAAAAAAAATAATTTCAAAAGTACAAACGTGCGTGACTCATTTGAATGCAGGCTAACCCAACACGGCACTTTTTTTTATGTGTGTCATATCAGGCACGCACGTTTTAAATACGTATGGTTTATAGTGCACTCACGTTTACAAAACGTGTGCGTGTCGGATTGAAAACTTCAGCCCTCAAACCCGTACCATGTGCATGGACCCATCTCTAGTCCTAATTATCAATTAGATGAGGATTAAGGATTAAAATCTACAACAAATGACATTTTCCCGTAATTATCAGTTCTTTATTATTTTATTTTGTTTGGCCAAGTAATTACCAGCTCATTTGCATCTAACAAATTGGTAAGCATGCACATCCTTTACACCTTTTCTTTACAGGAAAGCTTTGCTCTACATGAGTATCAAACCTAAAACAACTTTTCACCACTTCAGCTATTAAAACTCAATTTGCATCTAACAAACTGAAATTTGAAAGTTTCATTTCCAATGGAAAAATTTCTAATATTGTTTAGGGGTAGGAAAGTTTTATTGCGGATCTGGATGAAGACTTATATCAAAGTGAATCTTGTTTGTTGTTAGGCCACTGGTTTTCGTGAATCGTCTTTGTAAATAACTCATGATTTATGAGAATATTTTCCTTAATATACACTTAATTTAATCGATAAAAAGAAAAGGTCGTAATTTGAATTCTGAAAGTTTAGTTTAGATTGATTGGAATTTGGAGACGATTGTTTTTTTACATTACATTTCACATATATAATATATATATATCTATATCTATCTATATATATATATATATATATTAGATAACATAATTAAATTTAATTTACACATAAAAAGTAACTTTAAAATTAGATTTATGTGTATTCAAAACAATAAATTAAATGATTTTACCATGCACTTGCCTGAATTTAAGGTCTGTTTTGTACCCATAGTTCTTTTCTCATTTTGTTTGTAATTTTGGAGTGTTTGAAAAAATTATGAAAATATAGAAAAAATTATAAAAACAGTGTTTGCAATCAATTTTTTTAAGATAAATAAATAGTGTTTGCAGTTAAATTTTTTAAGATGACTTTCATTTATTTACAAAATTGCCATTAGAAATAGAAATAGAAAAAAAAATAGTTTTTTCTATCTACTTCTAAAAAAAGAATTTTGACTGGAAAATAAAAAAGAGAAACAAGATTGGAGTTCTTGGAAATAATCTGAAAAAAAAATAAGAATAAAAATAATAATTTATTTTTTAAGAGGTACAAAAGATTTTGCGATTGCAATATAGGATATCGAATCCCAAACCTCAAGAATGCGGATATCAAATCCTAAATCTCAATAGTACAGCTTGAGCACTTGCTCGATATATTAGTAGTACTTTTCTTATAACAGAAACATGAGTCATTTAAAATTGTAAACAAGTGTAAAATCATCGTGAATAAATAGGTTTATTTGATTTGCATCACCTGGCAGTGTCTGCAACTTTTGTCTCGAGAAACATATACAGCTGCTCTGCCACACAAGAATAGGATAGCAAAGTCCCACCTTTCGTGTAGTATACTTGAAGATCAACAGAACTGGTGACATTCGCAAAGTTTACAGAATATGTTTACACAATCCCAAAGTATTTCGTTTAAGAAGCGGCACTAGATCATTGTTCATAAACATAATTCCCACCTACATGTGTAACTTCATGCAAATTTGTGTAACATGTTGGATAAAGCTTGAAATGTACTGATTCATACACTCACTGATCAATAATCAAAGTCTACAACGTACCCAGTATATTCCCAACTAAGTTGGGGTTTGGGGATCAGATGTACACGGCCTTACCCTTGTAATTATACAAAGATGCCGTTTCCGTTGCGACCCAATATATATTACGTCATTTGATATATTGAATTCCAGCAACTTCACTAAATAAAAGTACTGAAATTTAATAAAGGCATTTTACTCTAGTCCATTATTAGCACAAAGCTAAAAGAATTGTCAATAAATTTCATAGTTTGTTTTTATTCTGGACATTTCCTACAAATGTTTTGATAACAGGTTGGCAATAAGTTGATTGCTTACAGATCTCAGATTCGCCGGATTCTGACGTGGCGCGTGACAAAACGCGCCGATCCGTCGCGGCGCGTGTACAACACGCGGCATTCCAATCTGTTGGAGCTTCACGCGTCGGCTCGTGACGTACACGCGCCACCGTGAGCGGTGGCCAGCGGCAGACTTGATAGTGACGGATTTGCGTATTCTATTACACAAATCGAAACGGATGGTTTACCGGGATTTTTTTTTATTAGTATCCGGTAAAATTATTCGGACATAATTAAATCCGG
>JAOWBN010209032.1:0-39442 GCA_028565015.1 Pinguicula moranensis | reverse complement strand
TCGAAAGTACAGGGGGGTAAAGTGGCTCTTTTGAAAGTACAAGGGGGTAAATTATTCGATAGGCATAGTACAGGGGTGTAAATGGCCTTTACCTCGAATTTCTGCATATAAATACACTCATTCCTATTATACTCTGTATTCAAAGGCATTATAGTGAAATAAAGAACCCTGGCCGCCATGGAAGTAGCCAATTTGGGTGAATCAAGTAAATCTGTGTTTTTGTTTCACTTTCGCTCTTATTTTTGATCGTGTGTGTTGTTCGATCCTAATAATGAGTCTAAATTCCATTATTTATGTTATTTTCCTGTGTCTATTTAATCAAGAGTCAAATAAATAAGTTGGTTAGCTATAATAGAGTCAAGATCGAATTAATTAGCTAGAGATTAGTTAGCTAATATTTTGGCATGTGCACTATCGTTTGGACCAACACTTGGTCAAGCAATTTTAGTCATGAAGTTCTAGTCAAATAAGCCTAGATTTTTGGTCATGTAGTTTTAATCAAACAAACCAAACTTTCGAATTTTTTGACAAGGATTAATGGCTATATTATCCAACTTGTGGACTAAACTAGGACATTGAATTATTGAATAAAATCTTTTATCTACCAAAGAGACACTTCTTTTATCTTGTTCTTCCTTATGCAAATTTTGATAGGCTAGCCTTTAGTATAATCATTATACTAATCCGGCATCAGTACCATCCCAAGAACGTCTTTGTATATGGGTTCAGTGAAGGAGGTATCTTATTTCTTGAGCTCTCTCCCTGATGTACTAATGAAGCATGGAAAATTGTCATTGATTATTCTTGTATTTACTGATTTTGATTTTCAAGGTGCTTTGACACTAACAAGTATTGTGTTGTACCCAAAAACTCTCGGTGGAGGTGTAGTGTTTAGTGGATAAGTTTCATTCAATCCGTCAATCTTAGATCGCATTACCTCATATGTGAAGAAGGCTGTTGTTCTCCTTATGACCGTTTCTTTAGTCTTCCTTATCATACTCCTTGGATTATGATAAGGAAGACTAAGCTCTGATACCAAATGATATGAACCTAGCCAACAAGTGTGAATAAACCCAATACCAATGATTGGTGGTTCAAAAATCCAAGGATCGAATTAAACAAATTTGTCGAGTACTTGACCCATCACCTATAAAGAGGTGAAAACCAAGCCTATGTATATTTCGAAAAGAAGAACGCCACCAAATGGAACCTTGAAGAGAACTTGTCTCAACCAATAAACAAGGATAAATTCTTGTAAAAAGTCGCCACTAAAACTCAAGTGAGAAATAGATAAGACTAAAAGCTTTCATAAAGGAGAATGAGAACTAGTCTCACATATTACTCATACTAAAACAAAAGCTACCCAAATGTTTCGACTAGGACTCTTATTTATAGGCCCTAAGATTCGGCCATCTAGTTTACTAGATTCATGAATTGAAATAAATGCAATGTTTGACTAAAGGCCCTTGGCTTGCACATTCAGCCTCCCTTTAGACACGTAGACCTTCAACATGTCGTGCCCCCTTAAAGACTTGATCCACCTTTTATGTCTTCCTTTGACCGTCCTCAAGACACGGGGAAGTTAGGTTACGTTGCATTCTTGCATGGAATTCTCTTAGAATTCCACATCATCATTTCATGCATGTGGCTTTTGGCCTTTACGTTACCTTCTTGCATGGAGTTCTCGTAGTGTATTTGCATGGGACTTTATTTTGCATGAAATTCCAAGTGGAGATTTGGAACAATATTTGCATGCATGGTTCCCTTTTGACCGTTGGCTTTGTTGTTCCATGCATGGGAATGCATGGCTTCATGTGGGTTGATCAATCTTACAAATTGGGCTCGGGGGTCTTGTGAATTTGGGCTGCTAGCCTCTTGTATATTTAAAGCCCAATGGACTTTTATTAATCCCAAAAATGGTTCATTCTTTCTCCCGGCCTCTTGTGGTGTATCATCCATGCTTGCCTCGACTCTTTGTGATGTAGCATGAATTGTATCTTCTTCAGCCCCTTGAGATGTCTCTTTATTTGCCTCGACCTTGGATGCAACTTGGGGTGCATTACTTATCGAATCCGGGGGCTTTTCCTTGAAAATCTTGTTTAGTGCCCTTGTGATAGGGCCTTTTGACCAAGACAATGATTCTCGCCCTTTTGGCTCGGTTGCTTGTGCCTTTGCCCCGGTAACTTGTGGTGTCTCGGCCTCAATTTCAAGTGGCATAGCCTGGATCACATCATTCTCTCATTCTCGAAAAGGATTTGTCCTCAAATCCGAACCTGTATCAAACGGAAATCCATCAGTGATATTAAGGTTTGAACTATTACCGTACTTACCTGGTGGATTAAGTTTGTAGATTGTGTCACGAGTCATCCTTACGGTCTCGTCCCTTCCTTTGTTGCCTATGTTCATGTTATTGTTCAAGAGAAAATACATGGAATGCGAGGATGGCCTAAGGTCATTGACAATTTTGACATGTGACGATTTGTTCGACAAACGGTCATATGAAAAATATCCCTTTCATGTATCTAAGCAAATGACAATGAAATATGGTGTGTGCATGCCCTTGTGGTGTTTCTTGTCCCGTGCTTGCATGTAATAAGAAAAGAGTTGAATGTACCCTCAGTTACCTTGTTCGTACCCTTGTTCTTCATTATCCATAGATTCTTTGATCTGAACGGGCTGTTTTAGGTAGTAAGACTTGTCCTTTGGTTCTTGGTTGAGACAAGTTCTCTTCAGGGGTCTTTGAGTGGCTCCTCATTTTGATACATCCAAATACATAGGCTTGGTTCCCACCTCTTTATAGGTAAAGGGTCAAATACTCGACAAATTTGTCATTTTCGATCAGAGGGTTTTTGAACCACCAATAATGGTTACTATTTTGAATTATCCCACTAATGATAAGGAGTTATACGCAGTGATTAGGGCATTAAAGAATTGGCAGCATTACTTAAGGATGAAAGAATTCATTATTCATACTGATCATGAATATCTTAAATACTTGCATGGGCAAAATAAATTGAATAAGAGGCATGCTAAGTGGAGTGCTTTTATTGAATCTTTTCCTTATGTAATAAAATACAAAAAGGAAAAGAAAATATTGTTGTTGATGCATTGTCTCGTAGGGCTTATGTGCTTACTATATGTAATTTAAAGTTGCTTGGTTACGAGTACATCAAAGATTTATATGAGATGGATTCTGATTTTTCATCCATCTTTTCAGCATGTGAATAGTAAGATTTTAACAAATATTGTAAGAATAATCGATTATGTGTGCCTATGTGTTCCCTACGTGAACTGCTAGTTCGTGAGTCGCTTAGTGGAGGTCTCATGGGACATTTTGGTGTTCTAAGACGTATGATACTCTCTGCGAACACTTTTATTGGCCGAACATAAAAAAGTTAAAATATTATGTGCTTCATGTATTGAATGTAAACAAACTAAGTCCTCATGGATTGTACACGCCACTACGCGTACCTACGCACCCGTGGATTGATATTTCCATGGATTTTGTGCTTGATTTGCCTACTTCTTTGCGTGGTAACGATAGCCTATTTGATGTGGTTGATAGATTCTCTAAAATGGTTCATTTCATTCCATGTAAGAAATCTAATGATGCTAAGTATGTGGCTAAATTATTCTTTAATGAAGTCATTCAGTTACTTGGGGTTCCTCGCATCATTGTTAGTGATCGTGATGTTAAATTCCTCGAATTACTTTTGGAAAACCTTGTATGGTAAGTTAGGGGCAAAACTTTAGTTCTATACCATGGCTCATCCACAAATAGATGGACAAGCTAAGGTAGTAAATCATACTTTGGGTGCACTACTTCGTTCACTAATTTAGAAGAATAAGAAGAATTGGGAAGGTTGTGTTCCTATTGCTGATTTTCCTTATAATTGGGTGCACTACTTCGTACACTAACTCACACATTTGCTGATTATTCTCCTTTTGAAATTTTTTATGGTTTTAACCCTCTAACACCGTTAGATTTATCAGTTTTGCCTAGTACTCAATTTCTTGATCTAGATGGCAAACGAAAAGTCAAGTTTGTGCAGGTCTTAACCGCGAGGTTCACGAGAAAATTCTCAAAAGAATGAACATAATGCGCGAGTGGCTAACAAGCATCGCAAGGCAATAGTGTTCGAACCAGGAGACTGGGTATTGGTAAACTTTCGTAAGATTCATTTTTTCAACCATACCAGGACCAAGCTAGATCCTTGGAGTGACGTCCCATTCTAAATTCTTAGGCATGTAAATGATAACGCATATGAGATTTATCTACCGGGTGAGTATAATGTTAGTGTTACCTTCAATGTGGCATATTTGAGTTCTTTTAATATTACAGATGTACGTGAGCTCGATGTTTTTGATTCGAGGATGAATCCTTCCCAGGAGGGAGGGGATGATGTGAATGTACAAGCTCACACACGCCTTGCTAATCCTTTGAAAGATATGAGAGGTCCAATGACTCGCACAAGGACCAAGAAGATGAAGGAAGCATTGATCGTGTTACTGTAAGGTATAAGGAAGTAAGAGAAAGCCAAATTTGAAGCTAGCACGCCATGGATCAACGTGTTGGAACTCATGGTGGCCGACGCTGCATGTGGGAGCCACGACCCCCGCCCAGAGCTGCAAATGTCAGGAGCTGCAATTGAAGATTGCAAATGAGATGGGGTTATTTTTCATCATATTATTTTTGTTAAAATAAATTAAATTAGGGACAATGAAATTTGTCCACTTATCCTTAATTGGGCCTAAATTAGATTTCCCATTATTTTGGTAACTTTCTAATTCTTAGAAAGTAAATTAGGATGGGTTTCTTACTAAAGTAAGGTCCATTGTTTAGTAGGATTTAAATTAGGTAGGACTCTAGTAAAACTAGGAAATAGAATCCTAGTCACTTTGTATTTTGTAAGCCTATTTTAAGGCCTCAAACTCGACATTTATGAACAAGCTATTTTTGATTTTAATGTTATGAACTTAAGAGAAATCTTTTTGTTAATTTGAATTCCTATTCTTAGGAGAATTAGGTTGCATGTATCTTAAGTGTAAAGGTTATTCGGTTATACTTGTATTTATCATATAGTTGATCCTCGAGTAGTCATTAAATTGAAACTTTCATTTGCGTTAATTAATAGCGTAGTAGTTAGATATGGGTTAATGTTCCATGTTTGATTGGGTTTCTACGACATAATATGTTTCTTCCATCTTTGTTTCTTTCCATCACTTATTATGATTTCGTATTTGCTCTTCAATTTGGCCAGTTCGCTAATTTTGTGTGTCATTGTGTGCAAGAATAAATTCTCAACTCCAAGTTTATCTTCCGATAGAAAAAATTCTTTATATGCATCCTATGCATGTTCACTAACTTCATATATATCTCATATATGAAGTATAGTAATTTTTCACTAACTAATTTAGTGGATTCCAACACCGATCCAACTAATGTGGAGTTTTGATGTATTATATATACATCCAACAAAAAAGTCCTTGAATATTCATAAACTTCATTTTGGCCCCTAACTTTAGTGTAATTGTATTTTGACTCCTAAAGAGTTTGATGTTAATGTGTGTGACCCTATAAATTCTCAATAGCTTGGCAATGGATCATAAATTAACATAATCATATTATGGTTAATGTATTAAACTCTTTTAATTCATTAACTCCTAATTCGTGTTCATAGACCATGAATGACATCTAGTAACATATTATAGTCACCCAAGTATTGAGAATAGTCATGTAAGGAGATTATTCGTTTGAAGAATTAGTTCCCATGTAATTACAATCATTTTGCATTGTTCATATCCAAATCTAGCATATAAAGGTAATTTATTATCCTCCTTGATAATGCGAAAGATTGCTTCTACCGGAGATCATAGACTTTGAGTATTGATCAAAGCCTTCATCATGATCTCTTACAAATGACCCTAGGGATATCGCCTCCTAACTGTTTAGGAGTTGTGAATCTTTTATTGATTACTCACAATCATTCCTTACTTCATATCACTCCCAAAACTACCCATACTACGCATTTACGGTGTAACTCCAAATAGAATCAAATAGTGACATCCATATTCAAGATTTCATGGTGATCTCAAGTTTAGGGATCACTTACACCTACTATTCTTTAGTATCAAGCATTAATAATATGGTGAACTTCAGTTAGGTTAATCTAATATACTTGTCAACTACAACCATCCTAGTAATGAGATCAACTACTCCCTTTAAAAGGAAGTGGCTTAGAACATGCTAATATATCCGTATTAGTGATGCCCTATACCACTAATACTATGGTTATGAATATTTAGTATTGATAACTTTATCAGAATGATCTCATAATCATAACTCCTTGTGATCCACTATATATTATAAATACTAGGGCTTCATTATTCACTATACAATAAAAGCAGTAAATAAAATAAATAATGAATAATGTTACATATCTTATGCATAAATATAAAAGTGTTAATACAAAGGCCTTAGGTGATTGACCTTAGGCATAACACTAACAAATTCCCACTTGACTTAAGGCCAAACACTCATATGTCTAAGATCGAGTGTTTGTACATGACTCTCATGTCTAGTCTAGGATAATGCCTTAGTCAACGAATCAACAACATTTGCCTCCGATTGGATCTTTTCTACCTTTACATTGTTTCTATCTTTGATTTCTCTAATTAGATGGAACTTTCTAAGTACATGTTTGGATCTTTGATGACACATTGGTTCCTTAGCTTGTCCTATTGCACCACTTCTATCACAAAATATAATGATAGGACCTACAGCGTAGGCACCACTTTAAGTTCTTCCACGAACTTCTTGATTCATATAGTTTCCTTTGTAGCTTCGGAAGCAATTAAACTGGTTAGTTGATATTTCACCATGGACTAAGACAAAACTTGTTGTGACGAGGTTGTGCTGGATCAAGTTGTTTGGTTTGCCTATTCAGGCATGGACACCATCTATTCTGGCGACTATAGGTATCAAGGTGGGAACTTTCATCAACCTTGATTTGGCTACTGCCTCTAGAAGATATCTAGAGGCTGCTCACATGCTCGTCCAGGTTAATATATAGGATAATGCTGACTAGTTCTAACTCTGATTATGTTGATTCGGTGGATCACACAGAGCAAAACTCTGACATGAACTCCGAGGAGATAGGTATGCCATGGATTGAGAAAGGATGTGCAACCTGTTATAACCCACTCCATAGCCCCTGCAAATGTTGAGGTAACTGAGGAAGCAAGTGTTGATCCAGTCTTTGTCAGGAGGCAATGAATTCCTGCCAAACTTGATTGGTGGCCACCCTCACTTCCTACCAAACCACCTGAATCATGCAATTATGATGCTCTACTATTTGAAAGTCAGGTATGCGAAACATGCCATAAAGCCTTCCAATGTAGTGGGTGATATCCAATGTTTATTGGACAATGAAGAAACCACTTGGGAGACTATTGCAGGGGGAACTGCAACAACAAAGAAAATAGACAAAGTCTTGGCAATACCACAGAGCCCTACCACCAACCTGATAGTTGACTTCCCACCCCTAGGATCTACATTGCACAGATCTAAAGAGCATAGAAATGTAACATCTGCTGAAAAGGCTATGACTACTAGGCCTCAAGGGGGACCTAAAACCAGGAGTCAGTACAGAAAAGAGGTTGATCCCACTAGAGCCAATATCCTGGCTAGTCTGGATGAATGGATAGGGCAGCTTTTTGTACAATCGTCTCTCAGAACACCTGAACAACATACCACACCATCAGAGGATTGCCCTACTCCTAAGATCACCTTTGTGAAGAAGTTGATTCTATTATGCAAGTTGGCAATAAACTGGCATATCATATGCACCTCACCTGGAGGAATTCCTCGACTTGCTAACTGAGTTGAATAATACCACTAAACAGGAGATTTGCATACATGCACCAGCACACTCCTTGAGGGCAGAAGTAGCATCCCTATATGAAGCTACTCACTTACAATAGAGGGCTTGGAGGCCAAGGGAGAAGAAGGAGAGTTAAGCGGTTGATAATTAATAAGAAGGTAGATTTTATTATCATTCAGGAGACAAAAACGGATAGCATGGATAGACATTTATGTGGATATTTATGGTATGATAAGAATTTTGAGTGGTGTTACAAAGGATCATCAGGACAACCTGGGGGCTCTTGTGTATTTGGAACAACAATAAATTCTGTAGGGATGAACGTTGGATGGGAAAGGGTTTCTTGGAGTCTATGGTAGATGGAATAGAGAAGAAGCTATCTCTAACATGGTAAATGTCTATGACCTGGAAGACCTTAACAATAAGCAGGGTCAATGGTGTCTTGAGGGAGATTTCAATGCTGTCATCAGTGAGAGGAAAGGCACAACTCATCACACATATGACCAAGAAATCAGACCTTTCAGAGATTTTGTCACCACATTTGGACTTCAGGATCTAAAAATGGAAAGCAGAAAGTTCACATAGTATCTCAAATCCATGAAGGCAATGAGCCATCTAGATAGACTCATGGACAATGATGAATGGTTAGCCCAAGATACGGTGTGGATCCAAGTAGGATTAGATAAGGATGACTCGGATCACTACCCGGTCAGTCTATATTCAAGAGGGCAGAATTGGGAACCCAAGCCGATGAAGGTATTGGATAGATGCTTGCTGGATAAAGAGTACAATATGCTGGTGGAAACAATCTGGATTAGTAAAGGAAAAACCGGGTGCGCTAGCCATAGGATTAAGGAGAAAATACAAGCTATCATGGCAGGCATCAGATTATGGAACAAAACAGTAGCTAGAGATCTAATGGTTGAACGCAAAGAATTACTCACCAGCCTGAAAATCACGGAGATGCAAGCTGAAAGGGACACTGCCACTAAGGGGGAGGTGGATCAGCAGAATCTGTCCATCTTAAGGGACAAGCCAGATACTGTCACCAAGAACCTGGGAACTGTTTTGTATCAAAAATATCGAATCAACAAGCTACAGCAAGGTGATGAAAACAACGCTTATTTCCACAAGTGTGTTAGTATGAACAAGAGGAGGAACATGATCAATGGTGTGGGATAGACCAATATGGGTGGTGGATACAGAACTAGTAAAGGAAAATTTCAGAAAACATTTTGTAGACAGGTTCACTGAAAGTATGAGGAAGAGACCTAAAATCTGCCACGTGGTCTATAAAACCCTGGACAACAACAGCAAACAATATATGGTATCCCTTTTCACAGAGATGGAATTATTGATGCCATTAAGGGATGTGGGAGCAATAAAAATCCTAGCCCATATGGGATCAATTTCAAGTTTATCAAGCATTTTCTACATCTCATGAAACTTGAGATTCTTCGGATGATGAGGGATTTTTACAAAAAGTGCAAAATTGCAAGGGGAGTAATGTAACACATATAACTGTGTTAGCTAAGACTGATACGCCAATGTTGGTGCAGGATTTCAGGCCTATAACTCTTATAGGTACCATGCCAAAAATAATTTCCAAAGTACTTGCCAACAAGATCAGCACAGTCATGGATGGTCTAATCTCACTTTCATCAAGGGAAGAAGACTACTTGACAGTGTTCTAATTTCTAATGAGCTAGTGGATGAGATGAGGAAACTAAAGAAACAGGCTCTCATCCTCAAGGTGGATTTTGAGAAGGCCTATGATATACTAAATTGGTCATACCTTCACGATGTAATGTGCAGAATGAACTTTCCTACGTGCTGGATATGGTGGATCAAAGAGTTACTTAAATCATCATCAACTTCCATACTCATTAATGGAAGCCCAACCAAAGAGTTCTATCTCACAAGAGGATTAAGACAAGGTGATCCACTATCACTGTTCCTGTTCCTGGTTGCAGCTGAAGGTCTATCGGTTATGATAAATAAAGCAATATAACTTTGTATGTTCAAAGGGCTAACTATTGGGAAGGATAAGATGGTTGTGTCACATCTGAAATTCACAGATGACACCATTTTATCCGGTCAAGCATCCTAGAGTACAATCAAAACATTTAAGACCATACTTCAACTTCGGCAAGACTAAACTGATTGGAATCAATATGCCCTTGACTACTGCTGACAAA
This sequence comes from Pinguicula moranensis, assembly GCA_028565015.1. Classification (NCBI taxonomy): domain Eukaryota; kingdom Viridiplantae; phylum Streptophyta; class Magnoliopsida; order Lamiales; family Lentibulariaceae; genus Pinguicula; species Pinguicula moranensis. The sequence continues at coordinate 29,361 of JAOWBN010209032.1, read as the reverse complement.
ATGGCTGCTTTCTTGAGATGTCAAACGGCTCCATCCCTTTCAGGTACCTTGGTTTTCCATTGGAACAAATACAAACAAACTATCTACTTGGAAACTTGTACTGGATAAGTTCAGCAAGGCATTGAAATCATGGGAGCAAAAACATTTATCCTCGGGCGGAAACTAACTTTGATCAACTCTGTCTTAGCTGCACTTCTTTCACATTATTTCTCCTTTTTTAAACCTCCAGACTCGGTCATCAATAAATTGATTTCACTGCAAATAGCCTTCTTTTGGGGTAGCAATAAAGAGAAGTGGAAGCTATGTTGGACTAACTAGAGCAAATATTACCACTCCAGTAGATAAAGGCGGATTAGGGACAAGACGTCTATCAGATTTTAACAATGCTATGTTGGGAAAGTGGGGTGACAAAGTCCTAAATGGAGATCACACACTAGTTGCTGAGATCTTTAGATCCAAGTATGGGGTGGACAAGCTGATCTTTATTGGTGACCTCAGAGAAATCAGAAAATGGCCTAACCAAGTAACTAGGCACACATGTAGAAGACGTGGTCGAGCATACTCCTCTAGGTGGTTGTCCAATCTACAAGACACTCTTAGCAATCACTGGTTCACACATAACATCGCTACCAAAGTTGGTAGTGGAGAAGGCATCAGATTCTGGTTCCACAAGTGGCATCACAACACATCCGTAGCAGTTAAATATCCAAGATTGTTCAAAAATGTCTAGAACAGATAAATCAGTGTAGTTGATTCTAGTAAATGGGAAGTTGGTAGGTGGATTTGGAGGTGGGATTGGAGAAGGAACTTACATGACAATAAATTACCTATACTAACAGATCTCTTATCTTTCATGCAGGATGTTAGGCCATAGGAAAATATTGAAGACAAGTACGCCTTTGTTGGCAGCACAATTGGACTATACACAGTAAAAGGCGCATACAAACTGCTCTCAGAGGACAATGAACATGGTTTCACCAACCAACATGTTGAGACTGCTAAACACATATGGAACAGATTTTTCCCAAAGAAAATAAGCATTTTTACTTGGAAACTAATCCAGAGTGTTGTGCCTACAAAGGACAATCTACAGGCCAGACATGTCATCCCTGTTAGCCAGGATATAGGATGTACTTTTTACAGAGTTAGCCAGGAGACGGTGGATTACCTATTTCAGGAGTGCCCAACAACCATACAAGTATGGGGGGTTACAAAGAACTGGTTTCTACCCAGTGGAGCAGGGGATCTAGCTAGTGGCGCACAAGTACCATTACAATAGGCACATATTGAGGTTACTCCGCCTGGAATTAATGCAGAGTTTGGATATCAGTTTGGTTATCAGTTTGGTTATCAATGATCTGGACAATTTAGAAAAACATAAACAACTCCCATTACAATGGGAATGAATCTAAGATCCAAGATATGCTGCAAACTATCCACAGGATGGCATGGTCTAGGCTGAGAGCAAAGAGATCATAGAGGTTATTCACATATTCCATGAATGATTGGACTCTATTCCTATTACAATGCATGGCTTTCACTGTATAGATATCAAGATCCAACAATAATCATATAGATGAGTAGCTCATGGATTCTCATGATGGATGAAGCAAAACAAGTAGCAGAATGAGCTGTGTACCAATCTGCAGTAATGAGATTGATACGTTGACAGCAAGGACTTTTGCTCCAATGTAAAAAGCTACATGCTAATAAGTTGATGCTTGTGAACTACAAGCTGAGGTGTGTACCAAGGTTGAAAGGAGCTTACTTTTATAAGTTGACAATCATGACGTTTGTCGAGGCATGTACCAGTAGAGCTACATTCCCAATCCATCCTGCTAAGCACACGAGAAGCTCAAGTCTGATCAATGTTGCGAGTGACTATTTTTTGGACACGGTGAAAGCAATGCAAAGGAAAACCAGGAGGAGGAGGAGCCATTAGCTAGGATACTAGAGGAGAATTTTTTGACAGAAAGTTTGTACTGTTTATGTTTCTTTTCTTTTTCTACATTATCCTTTTGTACATAAACTTTTTCATTCATAGTGAATTTTGGCATAACAAAAAAAACAATGTATTCAGTCTTTGTTGTAGAGTCATCAATGGTGTCCTGTTTAGAACGTTTCCAAACCACTGCACCTCCATTTAGGATTAGCACGTATCCAGACTGTGACTTGAAATCGTCTATATCGGTTTGAAAACTAGCATCCGTGTATCCTTTCATTTTTAAATTCGAATCCCCGTATACTAAGAACATGTCCTTAGACCTTCCAAGGTACTTTAAAATATTCTTTATGGTAATCCAATGTTTTTCACAATGATTGGATTGATACCTGCTCATAACACTTATAGCATAGGAGACATCGGGGCTCAACATAACATAGCATACATAATAGATCCAATAGCAGACACATTTGTAATCTTTTGCATATGTTCCTTATCTTGATCAGCCTTTGGTGCCATCTTATTTGAAAGATGTACACATTCCCTATCGAAAGAAACCTTTTCTTCCATTGATCCATGTTAACATATTTGCAGTGCATAAAGTCGGACAAGTAATAAAATAATGAAAATGAGTGTCAAACCATGGGAATTGTACATTCATAAGTACCAAATTTGTGATTACACAATTTGGACAAATGATAAGTAAGTAGGTTGTTAAACTACAAACTTAACCCGAACGTACTTAAACATAATAAGACAAGAAGTTAGTTTTGGAATTTTTCAGTTTGATAAACAAAATGTAAATGATAACTTGACTTGGATTAGAGATCTAGGGTGAATGATTTCTCCACTTAGTGTCCTTGGAGAATTTTTTCTTTTATTTATCCTTTTAATCATTCATCTAATTGTCTACCGGATTTTCCTCTTTTAGTTGCTAATCCCTCTCGAGTAATAACACCCTCTCTCATTATGTAAGCGTTCATCTCTTGATCTCAAACTTGAATATATCGAAGACATTATACTTAGGAAATCCTCTCACAATAGCACTAATCCCATAGGCATTCTCGTGCTATAGCAATTAACGTTAGTTTTACCAAATCTAGCTAGTCTTTGTCTCTCGACCTCCAACTATGCTTAGTGAACTCACAAATGTTGGCCAAACACATGCAAGTTAGGAAGAAGGTACGATAAATCCAAAGAACGTCATGCCCTAAAAAGATGTTATAGCCTAGGCTTCACATAAACACGTATAAACAGAGTTCATCTTCCTCAAAAATATAAGAGAAACAAGAGACCCCCTTGTGGATCGTAACTCTCTTATGAGAGCTTCTCTTCCTTCCTCTTAAGCTTCCCTTGAACAATTCCAAGTCCAAGAATGATAAATGATGTGATTAGATGTCAAGAGAGAGATTTATGTCTTGAAGGATAGCTTCTATTGGAAACTTGGTGCTAAAATTAAGGATAAAATAGTCCGCCTACAATTTCTTATGCCATTAGGGTTTAGCACTTTCCCGCCATTGTGCACTTGTGGTTTCCAGACTGGAATTACGGCTTGTAACTTTGGGGCCATGTCCTTGCGATTTCGATTATTTATCCTCTATTTCTTGGTTTGTGTACACATTCATCAAATCCTAGAAAAAAAAAAGAGAAAATCCTAGCAAAACACAAGAAAAGTCACCATTAATTTGGTACACAGCCAGCTTATCAATCCAAGCTAAAACATTTTAGCACTTTGTCTATATACGTGGACTATGATAGACCAAACAACCTTCTGGATATATCTCTATGGATCCTAATTATCATAATATATGCTACTTCTCCCAAGTCTTTCATGAAAAACTGCTTGGATAGCCAAATCATCACTGATTGAAGCATTGGTATATCGTTTTCTATGAGTAACATCTACATAAAGCACTAAGAAAACCCTCGCATCCCGATTACCTTTTTTTCAAACACAAGGTTCTGTATCATATACACTTCCTCTAGCAAATTCCCTTTAAGGAATGTTGTTTTGACATCCCTTTGCCAGATCTCATAATCATAGTGTGCAGCTATGACAAGAAGTATCCTTATGGATTCTAGCATAGTTACTGGAGAGAAGGTTTCGTCATAGTCAACACCTTGTCTTTGAAGAAATCCTTTTGGTACCAGTCTAGTTTTGTAAGTACGTTACCATCAATGTCAGCTTTTTTCTTGAAGACCCATTTTCACCCTATAGGGACAATACTTTCACGTGGATTAACTAAAGTCCATACCTTGTTTTCGTACATGAAATCAATTTCGGAGTTCATTGCTTCAAGCCATTTGTCTTTATTTACACTAGACAAGAATTCTTCGTAGTTAGTAGTTTAATCATCATCTATGATTAACACATCATTTTGTTCTTCTAAATTGTATCCATAACGAACAGGGGCAAGATGTGTCCTACTGGACTTACGGAGTTCTTATGCTTGAGCTCTGCTCTAGTTCTATCTCTTGGTCAATGCTTGAATGTGTATCTTGAACTTATTCAAGGTCCACTTTGTTCCCACTTATCTCTTCTAGAATAAACTATGTTTTCTAGAAAGATGACATGTTTTGAGACAAACACCTTTTGCTCAACGGGATTGTAGAACTAGTATCCAAAACAATCTTTTGGATACTGATGTGAAAACACTTGTAGCATTCATTACTTGCAAGTTTACGAGTCGCACAAGAAATATAGTGAAGAGAAGGATGTCGAACCTCGAAGATTGTAATTAACAAACACTATAATAAGTTTCATACAATTTGAACCAATGATGAAAATGTTGTTTTTAATCTACCGGTTAATCTAAGAATCACGCATAAACAGAGACAAGTAAAATGCAATAAGGTAAGTTTAGCACAAATGAAGTGGATGAAAATATCCAGGGTCGCACTTTCACCACTTTAAGCCCTCGGGTGGGTTCATAGTTAGCCTATCATGCTTTGCTCCTAATGTTGTGCCTATTGGATTCTCCTTTCCTAGGCATAAACCTCTATCGAGACTGAATGCCCTTCTTTGGTTCACCAATGAGCACCTCCCGAATGTCACATTAAGTAAACCAAAGACTTTGCTCACAAGTAATCCTCACATAGTAGTATCGATTATATAATCATTCTCATGCTATAACAATCGATGTGGGTTTTGTTATGCCTAGCATAGCTTGTGCCTCTCGGCCTCCTCCTACTCTTTGTACATCTACCTATACTGGCCAAACATACATATATGAGGATGAAAAACAGCAAAACCAAACACAAGATTAGTGTTAAAAACAAGATAAACATTATATATTCTTTCGAGTTCATCAAGGGCTACATTACGCCCCTGGACAAAGAGTCTTAGCTCGTGATTAAGGCAAGAGTCATTCTGCGAATAACAAATATTTAGTTCATCACGCTAAACAAAGAAATCTAAATCAATCTTCCTTGAGTGCGAGCTCATGAGCAAGTGATCCCTAAACCCTTGCTTTTCACTCCTTTTGGCTCTCGCGGGTAAGATATTTTTGTGCCTTATATACCACATCCAGTAGCTTCTCTCGCAAGCTTGGAGTCCAATCAAAGGGTAGATTTGTCTGCCTAATGGGTTTGGTGTACCCTAAATTTGTACAAGTACCACCATGCAAGATTATTTGGAATAGGAGTTGATGTTATGCCCTGAATTTATGAGGCAGAATCTCTTATTTTGGGGTTATTTCCCTTCTTTTCTTCTCAATGAGAAGTAAATGAGCTGCTACTGCAAAATAAGGAAAAATTGATAATAAAAAAAAGTGTATCCCCCCATCAATATTGAGCCAAATAAGAATTAAATAGTTTGCATTAATTAGATATAAAATTAGCTCATCAACATCCTCAAACTTAAATCTTTGCTTGCCCTCAAGCAAACATATTCTTGAAAAGATACATTCACACATTGAGGATGTTTGTTTATAGATGGACACTCAACTCCAAGTAGTGCATGCACAGATCAACTTCTATTGTTTTCAGTCATCACCAACTTTATGTTATTTCATACACATATGGGTTGATTATGGTTAGCACCGTGGGGGTTTCTTATTTTTAGGTTACGTCCCAATCCTTAAATTAAGACTAACAAATTTGTCATCTTCAATCTTTCAATTTCTCTTCATCTCCTTCACTTTTTGCCATGCCACTGCAGTCAGCGATTAAGATAGACATTGTTTTTAAAGCCAATACAAATACATAATTTTTCAATCAGGACCATACATTAGACTCAAGAGCATTTACATATATAACAATGCAAGGGTATTTATATACATCACGATGCCCATCTGTTTTTCTTTTCTTTTACTTTGGAATAGCTATTTTGATCTTTGAATGCCACAAACATGTGCCTAGCTATCCCTCGAAATACAAACAATTTTCTGGCTTTTTCTCTTCTTTTTTTTATTCTTTTTTTTTGCTTTTGCTTTTTCCTGTCCATAGCTTGTTCCGTTCTTGGTTTAGGCTCAAAAGGGTTACTTCGAATTTTGAAAAATTGTTTGGACATTTCTATCAATCAAAGCCTAGTTCGAGTACATTCCCAAAAATAATTTTTTTTATTAAATACCTCCCCCACAGTTCTGTCCTCAATCAGTTACCCCAATATTTATTCCATGTTTTTAAAGTATGGTAATGACTTAGCGCAACCTAACTTCCAGACAGCCGACTATGTACTAATTAAAACAGGACTGCCACGAATGACATAAAACAGCATACATTAAACAACATAGATCAAGTAAAATAATTCAGAATAGAAATTAGCAAATCAGAAGCAAATAAAGCAAGAGTTCAAACAAACACCCATCCCAAAACTTGCGAGACACTTCCCCAATGGATAAATAGGGAGAATTAGGAAATGAAAGCATTACTCCCCTGAAGGCAGCCATAACCATGCTTCATTCAGAATCCGAGTAAGATTCCACAAAGTTGTAGGTGTGCATGCCATCATCTTCATCTTCCTCCTTGTCCTCATCCTCATCATGTCAAGTTCCAGTAGCTTCCTCGCTTGGTGGTGCAGATGGAGTGAAGGTCAGTGGTGGTGGAATCGGACTGATGGGGAACTATATGCCCTTCATAGTTGTCATCATGATTAGGTACGGGTAGACCGCAACAACACAACAGTAAGAGTGCTCTATAAAAGCTTCCCATTGATCTGAGGTTGGTCCAACTGCAGCTCGGGTCTTTGCTGGGATTGGCATTTGGACTTAGGTCTAGGCCTTGGTTCCTGCAAAGGCAGAAAAGTGGTTACAAGTTTTCTTTTACCTTCCGCCTTCGCCCTGGCAGATGGATTGGACGGTTCTGGAGTGACCTCAGGCTTCATAGTTCTCCTATCAGAATATGTTCCCAGATTGCTAATCAAATTTGGAGTGATGTCCAGAGCATGCGGGAATAACTTTTCGTCCTCCGCCAGGGCTACTCTAACCTTCAGACACATGGCAGTAATCAAGGAAGGGAAATGCAAAGAATTTGGGCACTTCTCCAATGATGCCAAACTTTCCATGATGTCCTTGTATATAACCTTGCCCATGTTGATGCTACGCCTTGTTTCTATCGCATAAATGAGCAGCAACCTCTTCAATTTGATATCCCCAGTGTGCGTGGTTGGCATCATCTTGTACAAACAAACAAATGCTATATCCGGATGCCACCGTGACAATCTGTCTTGTTAACCGTTAGTTCCAGCGGTCGTGGGCCAGTGGACATTTTCCATGTCATTCCAGGTGTACACAAAAATTGTGCTACATCGACTAAATATGGGTATCCCCCATTAATTTAGGAAAACTCATCAATTTCTGAGTGAATTAGGCTGAACACCTGATTTATCTCAGTGGGACTGAACGGCACATAGACTCCCCTGACACAGACTTTGAAATCATTCATCACAGCAAGATTAGCATAAAAATCCCTCATCACATTCGGGGCGTACTCCACAAAGTTCACAAAAACTGTCCAATATCTATCCTTAACTAATTTCCTAATAACAAGCATGCATCCAAAGGAAAGTCTTTGTTCCCTAATAACATCTAACACTCCAACAATTGCATCAAAGAACTTCTTAGCAATAGCATTCACAAATTTATTGGGAACTGCAGACTGAGTAATCTTGGCATGTTTGCTAGTTCTAGAGAAATTGGAGTAAAGAGGTTAAGTTCAACCTTTACTTACTTCATAACACAGTAGAAAACTCGCGCTCTGGTGAAACCTAGATTAACTGCCATGGTGGACAGACTATGCTCTAGACCAAAGAGAAATGTGGCGCTTAGGGTTTGTCACGATGTTTGAAAGTGAATTGTGTCCAGGCGCGGGACAATACTTGAGCTTTTATACCAAAACCTGAGTGTGCCTGTTTTTATTTTTTTAGAGTTATTGTAGCAGTTACTGGGTTGTTCGTGTTCAGTTGAAATTAAATGCCTGTTCCTGTAGCTATTTACAAATAAGGACGTGGTGAACGTGGGTTGCTAGTGGACATCCTAAGCACTCTTTATGCTTCATGCTTCCTTATTGTTGCTGCCTTGTATCTGTGTATTTTGTGGTATTTTGGAGTAACCTAAGTGATACATCAAGGGAGATTAGTGGTTGTAATGACTCTAATAAACGTACCTAATTAAATCACAGTTAACAAAATAAAGATAAACAATAACTGCCACATCCAGACTTATAACTGTCCTTCCTAAAACTTAACGACTTGCATAGCACATTGATGGAGATAAAGTTAAGTAAGAAAAGGGTTGAGGATAGGATACATCCCTGAGTGGCTCCAAAAAGCTTTGGGTTGCCTTCCAAGAAGCGGTTCTTTAATGCCATTAGCTAGACACTATGTTGTTGCATTATTGGTTAGAGGCAGTGAGCCTCTCTGAATTGGTTCCTCCTTCATCATACTGTTTAAGCCTTTGGACATTTACCTTGAAAGTGCCTTTGTCAGGATGAGCAATTTCAATGTCCCCATATGAAAATACTTGTGTGATCTCGAATGGTCCAGACCATCTGGACTTCAGCTTACCTACAAATAGTTTTGAGTATAGAGTTAAACAAAAGTATCTTTTGTCCACGATAGAAATGGTGACTGGACATGTGTTTGTCATGCCAAGCTTTGGTCCTGTCCTTGTAAATTTTGGCATTCTCATAGGCATCATTCCTCAATCCATCCAACTTACTTAACTGAAGCAATCTCTTTTCCCCTGCAGCCTTCATGCAGAAATTAATTGTGTGCATGGCCCAGTAAGCTATATGTTCTAGCTCCACAGGCAGGTGACAATCTTTTCCATACACCAGACGATATGGGAACATGCTAATGGATGTCTTATAGGCAGTCTTGTAAGACCATAGTGTATCTTCTAGCTTCAGTGCCCAATCCTTTCTGGATATGTTCACTGTCTTTTCCAATATCATCTTTATTTCTTTGTTTGATATTTCAACTTGGCCATTTGTCTGGGGTGATATGCCAAAGCAGTACAATGACGAACTCCATACTTCCTCAGCAATGCCTCATATAGTCTGGTGCATAAATGTGATCCTACATCACTTACAAATCGGGTGGTTCCAAACCTTGAGAAAAGAATGTACATCTTTAAATAATCCAAAAATTTTAGTACCACTGCTGCAGCATTAGTCGGAGTGACTATTGATTCTACCGATTTTGAGACATAATCCACAACTACCAAAATGTATTTTTGCCCCCACAGAGAGGGAAAATGGTCCCATGAAATCGAGTCCCCATACATCAAAGACTTCAACCTCAAGTACACCCTGCTGAGGCATTTCATTTCTTTTTGAGATTTGTCCTATTATTTGGCATCTATCACAAGTAGTCCCAAAAGAATGTACATCTTTAAATAGTGAAGACCAATAGAATCCACTCTACAACACCTTTGTTGTTGTGCGCTTGCCTCCAAAATGTCCTCTACATTCTAAGGCATGGCAATGAGTCAATAAGGAGTATATATTACTTCTTCTGGGATGCATCTGCGAATCACCTGATCTGCGCAATATTTGTACGAAACAAGCTCATCCCATAGATAATATTTCACTTGTGAGAAAAAAATTCTTTTTCTGTTGCCTTATGCTTCATAAGGAATGATTTTTCATGCTAGGTAATTGACAATGTCTGCGAACCAAGGATATTTACCGCTCTGAAAAGCCAATAGTCTTTCATCTAGAAAGGATTCATTAATAGGCCATTTGTCCATTTCACCATCAGTATGATTCTCCAAGTGTGAGAGATGATCAGCTACCACATTTTTCAGATCCCTTTTTATCTTTGATTTCCACATCAACTTCTCGTAGAAGCAAAATCCATCTGATTAACCTTGGCTAGGCATCTTGTTTTAGCATGAGATATTTAATGGCTGAGTGGTTAGTATAAACCACTATTTTACTTCCCACATGTATGATTTAAATTTGTTGAATGCAAACACCACTGCCAAAAGCTACTTTTCCATAGTGGCATAGTTAATCTCAGGGGCATTTAAGTCTCTGCTAGCATAGTAAATGGTGTGAAATTCCCTATTTTTCCTCTACCCTGGCATTACTCCCACTGCATAGTCACTTGCATCACACATAATTTCAAATGGTTCCGTCCAGTCAGGTGTATCAATGATAGGAGCAGTTGTCAATTTGCTTTTCAAGATGTTCAATACCTTCATACAATTTTCATCAAAATCAAAACAAGTAGCTTTCTCCTAAAGTTTGCACAATGGCCTTGTAATGTGTGAAAAATCCTTCATAAAATCTCCTGTAAGAAATAGTATGGCCCAAGAAGCTTCTAACCCTCTTGACAGAGGCTGGTAGTGGCAATTTGGCTATTACTTCGATTTTTGCTTTATCAACTTCTATCCCCAAACTTGATACTTTGTGTCCCAACACAAATTTCTTGTACCATGAAATGGCATTTCTCCCAGTTGAGTACTAGATTTGAATTTTTACATCTTGCTAACACCAACTTCAGATTGCTCAAGCATCCTTCAAACGAAGATCCTACCATAGAGAAATCATCCATGAAAATTTCAATTATACACTCCACCATGTCAGAAAAATAGATGTTATACACCTTTGGAAAGTGCTTGGAGCGTTGCAAAGTTCAAATGGCATGCGGTGAAATGCAAATGTTCTCTAAGGGCAAGTAAAGGTAGCTTTCGCCAGATCCTCTAGTGCAATACAAATATGTTTGTAGCCAGAATATCCATCTAAATAGCAGTAATATTTGTGCCCTGCTACACGGTCTAGCATCTTATCAATGAATGGCAGTGGGTAGTGATCCTTTCTAGTGGCTTTGTTCAATGCTCTATAGTCCATGCAAATTCAACCATTTCAGAATTTCTTTCTTGACCACCTCTTTCATGATAGGATTTAATTTTCACTGGGACGCTACCACTGGTTTGCTTCCTTCTTCCAACAAAATTATGTGCATGCAGACAGAAGGGCTTATCCTTTTTATATCTGCCAAGGTCCATCCTATAGCGTACTTATAATGTTTGAGCACACGCAACATGCTATCATATTCTTGTTGTGAAAGAGAATTAGAAATAATCACTGTCATAGTATCTTCATTGCCCAAGAATGCATATTTTAAGTGTGTGGGCAATGGTTTGAGCAATAATATAGCTTGGGATTCTGGGGGTTCACCCAAATCTTCAAAAAAAAAATTACTGCTATTGCCATTAGCATCAAGCCAATTTGCATATTCCTTAACTCCATGTTCTTCTAAGATTGCGGGGTTAATACTGACTAGGAAATTTTCAATATCACTTCTTAAGTATGCATACTTTGGTTTAATGAATTGATCAGTTGTCTCAATGCTCCAACAATCTTCTTGGTGATTTGGATGTTTCACAACTCAAAACACATTAAACTTGACTTCTTCTCCTTGAACTCTGACGATCAGCTCTCCTCTTTCGACATCAATTAGTGCACCTCCTGTTGCTAGAAATGGCCGCCCTATAATAATTGGAATGTCTTTATCTTCCATCATATCCAAAATAATAAAATCAGCCGGGAAGATGAATTTGTCCACTTTAACTAGTACATTTTCAATTATCCCTCGAGGGTGTTTGACTGATCTGTCTGCCAGGTGCAGAGATATGGTTGTAGGTCTGGCTTCTCCTAACCCCAACGTCTGAAAAATTGACAGAGGCATCACCTAAATCATATAAAGCTCTAGCAAATGTGAAATTTCTAATGGAACAGGGAATAGTAACGCTCCTTGGATCTTCCAACTTTAGTGGCAACTTCTTTTTGAGGATTACACTACATTCTTCAGTAAAAGCTACCGTTTCTTAGTCTCCAAATTTTCTTTTGTTGGACAGAATGTCCTTCATGAACTTCACGTTGCATCGCATTTGTTCTAAAGCTTCTGCAAAAGGAATGGTAATATCCAATTTCTTAAAAACATTAAGAAACTTTTGAAATTGTTTATCCAACTTCCCTTGTTTCAGTCTTTGTCGGAATGGGACTGTTGGTCCTTCCCTACTTTTTTCTGCGGTGTCACTTCTTCAGGCTTTAGTGTGGTCTCCTTCTTGGAAAGTGGGGTATCTTTGGTAACAATTTCCACTTCCTTTCCACTTCTCAGGGTTATAGCTTGACACTGCTCCTTGGGATTCACCTCAGTGTTACTTGGCAGTGTTCCTGGAGGTCTTTCTGCTAAATGTTTTGCTAGTTGTCCCACATGAGCTTCCGGATGTCTCATAGTCACTTAATGATCCTTGAAGTTAACTTTGGTTTCTTGCATAAATCTGTGTGAAGTATTGGCCAACCGTGCCATCAGGTCTTGTAGGTTCTGGTCATTTTTCGCAGACAATGCTAGTTGTTTTATCAACTCTTCTGATGAAGGGCGCTGATACTGCAATTGTGGATTTCCTTGGAAAGGTCTTGGTCATTGAAAGTATGCTTGACCACGAGGGTTCAACACATGCTGGTTGTTACTCCATGAGAAATTGGGGTGGTCATTCATTCTTGGGTTGAAGTTTTGATATCTGGGTTGGTTTGATACAAAGTTCAACTGCTCCATGGAAATGTTATCAATTGTTGACACTTCCTAACATTGCTCTCGAGGGTGAGGTCCTCCACATGATTCACAAAATATTTATTGCAAAACCATCACAGGCCGTGAAGGCATGCCTTGGTTCATGAATGTATCAAAATGGGTACTCATAGCTTCCATAGCAGTTGTCAAAGCATCCACTTTGTCTATCTCAAATTTTTCTCCTACTCTCCTAGCACTGTCTCTTTCTATTGGCTATCTATAACAGTTTTGGGCCATAGTCTCCAAGAGTGTGTATGCTTCATTGTATGTCTTCTTCATGAAGGTGTCATTGGCAGCTGCACCTCTCTCTCTCCTTGTTGTGCTTTCTAAATCTTTTTTTTTTTTTTGATAACCAAAATTCAATATGAAAAATCAAGACTAAGAAATTGATCAACTACTTAAATATGATAGTCTTAGCATATTTATAGAGGTTCCATAAACTTTAAATTCAAATACATGTCCAAATAATTCAATCTTGGCCTTACACTTGCACTTGACTTGTAGAAAACTTTTGCACATCATATAAATATATATATGTTTGTATAAGAATGTATGTGAATCTATTGTCCATGCTACTATTGCATTTGTTTAAATTGGTCATGCAACAATTGCATGTAATCGAATTGTCAAAAAGTTCTTACAACTTTACATATATCATGTATACATAAATATATTGTAAGAAATCTTTCATGTGACATCTATCATGTTGTAGTCTTGATGTATTTGATATACACCCCATAAACTTTTTTGAATCACATTCGTGACCCCATAATTTCATGCAAGCCCTTGAAGTTTTGTAAAATCCAAATTTACCTCCACAAGTTTCGATAATTATGAAACTTCCCTAAACTTTTGGATATTACGAAATGAGCCCAAAAATTTTGGCCATTTCATAATTAACCCTCAAAAGAATGATGTTAAGGTGTGTGTGACCCTAGAATTAATGCAATCAAATTATAGTTAATGAATTAAACACTTATTATTCATTAATCCCTAATTCGAATTCATAGAACATGAATGACCTTTAACAAAATATCATGGCCCCAAGTATTGAGAGTAGTCATGGAATGAGATTATCCTTTCAAGAATTAGTTCACATCTAATTTATATACTTTCCCCTTTGATCATATCCCTAATCTTGTATATTGAGGTTATTTGTCATCCTCAAAAATATACACAAGATATCTTGCATCGGAAGTCATGTTCATGATGTTCTAATTAGAAACTCTTTTTAATTAAACTTGTACTTTGCAAAGGCTTCCATGACTTCTTACAGGTGGCCATAGGAATATCTTTCCTGATTATTTAGGAGCGGTGAATTCTTTGTTGATCACTCACAATCTTTCTGTACTTCAAATCACTCTCAATACTACCCATTGTTATCCATTTACGGTGTAACTCCGATAATAATCAAAGAGTGACTTCCATATTCAAGATCTCTATATGGTGATCTCAAGTCTAAGGATCACTTATACCCAATATTTCTTAGAGTATCGACCATGGATAATATGGTAATCTTTATGCAGGTCAGTCTGATGTATTTGTCAACTACAAACATTCATGTTCTATCTTAAGTATAACTACACTATAGTTGATGAAATCAACTACTTCATTTAAAATGAATTGTCTTAGAACATGCTAACATGTCCATATTAATTATGCATTGGCTCACTAATACTATGGTTAGGGATGTTTAGTGATGATAACCTAATTAGAGTGATGTCACCCACACAACCTCTTTGTTATACTCTAAGTTATCAACACTATGTTTTACTATTTGGAGTGCTATAAATAAACTAGTAAAGGTTGCTACAATCATATATACAAACGTTAAAGTATCGATACTATAATCCCTAGATAATTGGCCTTAAGGAAAAATACTAACAATCTTTTCGGGCAAGAAACAAAAAGAGCCAAGTTCTAATAAGAGAACTTATGAGGCTATAGGTTGCTCAACTAGATGAAGAACCTAGACACAAGAAAAGTACAAAAGTAAAAAAATCTTTTGGTCCAAAGAAGTAATCATGATGTGAAAAGGAATGTTAAGAAACTATTGAAGAAACATTTTGACATGAAAACATCGGTCAAGCTTATGTTATCCTAGGGATAAAGATCTCTAGAAGGGCAGACGGAATAGTCTTATTACAATCTCATTATGTTGAGAATGTTCTTAAGAGATTTAATAAGTTTGATAGTCCTCCATCTAGAACACCCATGGACGCCAGTTGTCATTTGGGTAAAAAAATGAAGAGACCCAGTCTCTCAAGTGGAATATGCAAGGATCACTGGCAGTTTAATGTATTGGGATAACTGCACACACCCTGATATTGCATGTGCGGTTAACCATATGAGCAGGTTCAAGAGTAATCCTAATGAGAATCACTGGAAAGCGTTGATTACGGTGCTCATGTATCTTTAGTATACCCTAAGTAGTTGTTTGTTTTATACAAGTTATTCATTGATGCCAATTGGATATCGGACACAAATTATTCCAAGGCCACTAGTGGTTATGTGTTTACCATTGGTGGAGCAGTATCTTAGAAATCCTCTAGACAAACTTGCATAGCTCGATCCACAATGGAGTCCGAGTTTATAGCTCTAGATAAAGCTGGAGGAGAAGTTGAGTGGCTTTGCAATTTTCTCGAGCATATTCCTTGCTAGAACAAATCAGTGTCTGCTGTAATGATACATTGTGATGGTAAGGCATAGTATGGCATAATACTCTCGATAGGTGAGGTCACATATATAAGTGAGTAGTAATGGGCGCTTCTATAGAGAAACACTTAGGAATCCAAAATATCGTCCAGGGACAAAATGGACAATAGCATGAGAACAAAGACAAATGTTAGAACTGTTATTGTGTGAGTATTGGTTGTCTTGGCATACACAATACAACATGTGGGTTCAAGGCATCATGTCCATCAATTGGCTAGTATGTCCAACAGTATTTTACTAAATAAGGTTCAAGGCAACAAACCACCTACTAATGCAATAATGGTTCGACAAAACTATCTTGAGAAACGTAGTTTTATGCATGCATTAATTGTCATTCATGTGGGAGATTGTTAGAAAATTGATTTTAAAAGTTGTGGTGACGATCCAACTTAGAACAATTATTTAAGTGATTTCCGGTTATTAGAAACGAAATTAAATTATACAAATGAAATCTACTAAGTGAATAGATGAGTATAGCACTTTGAATTTCTAAAAAAAAAATTGTGGTAAATGAGAAATTAATGCTTGAAGTAAACCACTTAAATTTGAAAAATGGAAAGAAGTTAACCGACCGAATGGGTACGATACAAAGAAAGCACCAGTTGAACCGAACGGGTATCTATTGTGGAATGAAGCACATGTTGAATTGAATGGACATATCCTTCCAATTTTTCATAACTCTTCATAGCACCCCCACAAAACTATAAATAGGGGGCCCCTAGGATTCATTTTTTGAAGATCCCATTTTTGTTTTGAACCACTCCTTCTCTTGGTTCAAACAAAATTTCTCTTCTTCTAAAAAGATAGTTCGGAGCATTTGTTGTTCGCTGGACTTGACTCAAGCAAGTGGTGCTTTCGTCGAGTAACAAGTCATTTTATCTTTGTGATGAGTGTCGTGAACTGTAACCACTTGCAAATAGGGCATTATCCTCTCGTGAAGATTGTGTTTAACACAAGCCTCGACTTTAAACAAAATTCATTCCACAAATCCGAATCACTAAACCCATTTTTTAGATCTTTTATCCAACAATAACTTCCTTATTGAGAGTGTAAAAGTAAAAAAAAAGGATTGAAGAGGTTGATCTCCAACTTTCATTTCTTATTTTGGATCTTTAATTGCCTGGGTCTTCACTTTCAATCGGTAGAACTCCCTCAAATCCTCAAAACCCAAGGTGAAATTACTCTCCCTATCTAAAACCATAGATGTAAGTCTCAAAGTGTCAAAGGTTCTTTTTTGGAGTGAGAAAATTCCCCTTTTATAGTGCAAAAAGAAAGTGGAGGTCAAAAAATAATGTCGGGGAGTTGAAAATCTCAGCGGGAGTTTGATCCGGGTCGCATACGGGAGTACCATAAATGGAGATGGCCATACGCAAGCTAATTTTTTTGTTATGCTCCAGGTGAACGGGAGTCCCAAAAATGGGGACAGTCATATTGAACTATTTTCTTCCTTGCGCATAGCTCCAGGTGATATGGGCGTCTCTATTTCTTGTACGGTCATCCTCAGATTGTTGGCCTCTTTTTTTTCGAAGGAGTAGGAGTGCAAAAAAAATCCAAAAATTTGAATCTGAATCCGATCCGTTCAGATAACAGATTGGATAATTCGGATTCAAATTATTCGATTAAACAAATTCAGAATTCGAATTCAGAGTCAGATTTGATGTTGGATTTTAGGATAACCAAAATTTGATTTTTCATTTTTTTTTTTAAGAATAAAAGTAAATAAATAATAATATATAGAGCACCTAGAACAAATTGAAGCAAAATCAAAAAACAAATATCAATACTAGCCTATACAAAAAATAAATTTTAGATCCTAAAACTTAAAGTCTAAATTCTAATGCCTGAACCTTCAACCCTAAACCCTAGAACTAGCCAAAAAATCGTATGTTTATATAAGACTTAACCAAAAAAATATTAATATTGAATACATGAAACCTAAACCTTACGTGAAAAATAAATTTCAAATTCTAAACGTTAAAGCCTAGACCCTAAACCTTGAACTTTAAACCCTAAGCCCTAAGCCTCAGAACTATTTAAGAAATTATTTTGTATTAGGGTTGTCTAACGAGTGGTGTCAGTAGTTGATGGTCGTTGCCCGCTACCACTATCGTTTTGGTGACGAATGGGGTGGCGCTCCGCCACCACGATCCCTTACCCTGTTATCGCTACCTTTGTGGTGGTAGCGGTGGTGGTAGCGATGGCAATAGCAGAGCCACTGCTACCACCACAATCCATTACCAAAATTATGAGTAATTTAGCCCTAAGTATCATTTATGATTTATTAATATGGCATCCTGCAGAGCTGAGAGCCAATGAATCAATTTTGCTCATCTTCTACGTTTTCCTTATCCATTACATTTTGAGGAACAATGTAATACGCTATTAGTACTTTCTGTTACCTTGTTTTTTTGATCCTAGACACTAGTTTTCTTTTCTTCTGTAACTATTACCCTTGGTAAGAAATTGTACATACATTTTTTATTAATGAATTTTCGGCTTACCAAAAAAAAAGTACCATTGATTAATTATAATTGACAAACTAGGACTTATTATGACTAATGAAATTAATAATTATGAAATTTTGGTAATGTAATTCAATTCCTAGTATGACTGTGAACGAATAAAATTAATCCATTAACAAAATTATGACTAATTTAGTCCAATAATTATTGGTGACTAATATGACTAATTATGACTATGAAATTAGTAATTTGAAAATTTTTGGTAACGTATTTTAATTCCTAATCTATCTAATAATAAGATAAATTAAAATTAGGTTCTAATTATAATTAAATTAGGAGTTTGTTTACCAAAAGTATTTAACTAAATTACAAAAAAGCATACCTAATTAATTAACATAAAATTAATTGACTTAATTTAATTCCTAGTATTATAATTTACCTAATTTATCTAATTATAATTTACCTTAACTAGGTGAATTAGTTAGAGAAGAAAAGAAAAAATAAAATAAAAACCTAACGTTGGTAACGGTTATGGCAAAAATTTAACCACCACCAACGCCGTTGCCACTGGCCACCACTGATGGCGGACACGGTAGCAGCGGCAAAAAATTCAGTCATCATCATGTCCGTTAGACACGTCTATTTTGTATAGACTTAACTAAACAAATATTAATTTTTAATAGATTATGTTTTTTTTTGTAAAAAAATAAATGCAATAGCAACTTCAATACAAATATTATGCTTTTAAATCAAATTAACAAATACCTAGCTCAAACTTATATGCAATTCAATATCAATTATGCAAAGAGAATTAAATAGTGAAAAGAGTTAAAGAGTATCAATTGCAAGTTTATCTTATAAAAGTTATCGAGAAAACATTATCTGAAATCCAATATCATTTATAGATGAATTCGTCGCTATTGAGATACTGAGAAATTAATTTATTCAAAATCCAATTGATCCAAAATCAAAAGTCTAAATCCGAAATCCGATTAAGATTGTCCGATTTTAAATGGATTGGATATTGATATTACTTTTCACATCCAAATCCAAAAATATTGTATTAAAAATCCAAATCCAATCTGATCCTACCGTTTGCACTCCTAAAAAGGAGGACAAGCGTCCCTTTTATCTTGAAACACAAATGATAACAAAATAATCACAATCAACTATCAAAGTGGCTTGAAACAAGACAAAACTAAGCTAGAAATATCACTATAAGTTGGTGTAAAACAAAACTTGTTAAGGATAAAGTAGTCAATAGACTAGACAGGATTATGATATCAGAAGGATGGGATCAAACTTGGCCATCCCTAACACTGAAAATCATAACAAGGGATATATCTGATCATACACCCTTGATATTAGGGGAAGAGTATAAGGGACTAAAGAAAATAATAATTAAACTCATACTTTATTAAGTATAACCCATTGGAGTATATATAGTATCACAACTAAAAAACCTAACTGAATCTAGAATTATAAATCCTATAGAATTCTATTCAACTCTAACTCTATCAGATTAATAAACGCCCTATCAGATAACAACTAAATAACCTACTAATTATCAAATACCAACACTCCCCCTCAAGACGGGCTTCACTAAGCTCATCTTGACACACAATTCAACAGTCGATGGTTGTTCATCTAATTCCTTCCTCCACTCTAGCCTGTCCAGTATCCTTCTGATCTGGTCCAGTATCCACAAATCTGGGTCACCAACATCTCCTTCAGATATGGCCTATCCAATTCCTCCTTCCACTCTTTCGCCAACACACGGCTCTTCACTTCTCTCGCCGACACACAGCTCTTCAATTCTCTCGCCGACACACAGCTCTTCACTTCTCTCATCGACACACGGCTAATCAACACGCTCGCTAAACACATGGCTAATCAACACGCTAATGAACACTCTCGACTCCCCCTGAGACGGAGTCTCACTCTCACCACTCCTTAGTCACATTGGCAATCTCAGCTCGATACTAAACACTCCCCTTGCCGGCTCCTCCAACTCAAGTATAGATCTCCATCTTGCTGTCTGCTCTTGCTCAGGCATAAGTCTCCATCTTGCTGGCACCTCCAGCTCATTCATTTATCTCTATTTCATTGGTCCCTGGCTAAGTGCTAGACACCCTGTCATTGGTCCCACGATGAAAGATGCCAACTATGACCAGCAGCAATCAAACGCTGGACGAGAACAATAACTCCACCCCATGATCAAACGGCAACAGTCCAACACTGTACAGTCGGTAACACCTCCAAGACGGCACAACATCAGTTCAACATCGTGCAATCAATAACAGCTTCAACCATCAAACCAAAATTAAAAATAACACTTTCACATCAGTCCCCAAGTAACGCCTAATTGGATCTACAAGTTTAGGCGATCAATATCGATCAGCAGCACAAAAAGAAATCACCAAACCACTCAAAATATCCTTCTTTTCCACCCAAAAGAAAATATCCATCAAACGGTACCAAATCGACAAAAACTGAGATGATAGATGCTTCTCTCTGTGTATATTTTTCAGTGTTGTTTAAGATATCCCTCCAGTCTTCTAAACTTTGTTGGTTCCTGCTCTTTTGTGCTATCCTTTTTCTAGTCGTTCCTTCTGTCTTACTCTTGCTTCTGCTTGTCTGGGATGGAGAGTAAATGTTTTCGAGTGTATCTATTTTTTTCCTACTCCAATTTTTCGCTCTTTCCATACTTCCCACATTCCTTCTATAATCTTTGAACACTGGTTGTGATTCCTGACTTGAGGGATTGATTGGCTTGGTTCCCTGGCTATCTTCAATCGCATCTACCCCTCTTCTTGTTTCTTGGCTTGATATAGAGTTGACCAAGGCTATGATCTCAGTACCGAGCTTGTCCAATATTTATTGATCTAGCAGGTACCCTGCAGATTTTGTAGTAGGCTATTTAGTGTGCATTTTACTCTCAGCCGTGAGTTGTCCCTTCTCCTTTAAGGCTAGCTTCATTCTGGGGTTATCTCTAAAGTTTAATTGCTCCAGTTTCCAATCTGACTACCTATATATCTTGTCTTCAGGTGTTGCAGTTTCCAATGCTTTTCAGTCTGATGTCTGATCTTTGTTGTTGAGTTTCTGGTACGATTGAATCCACTACATTTGTGTATCCACACCACTATTGTTCTCTTCCTCTTTCGCCTCTATAGGCTGCCAGAATTTTCCTGTTTGCACAAGTGAATACCCCTTGCTGGAGCTATCTTGTTTTTGTGGTTTTTCTCTGCTCAACGTTTGGTGTACATAGGAGGACCGTGCAAATTCTATCTGGTTTTGGTTCACAGAGTCACCTCCATCTGTATCACTGTCGTTTCCCAACCTTTCCTTTTCTGTGTCCATCTCTTTTGATATATTCTTATCACTCGAAGTGTCGCCAGAGGACACATCATCCTGCCATCTATATGATTCAAGTTTAGTTTCTGCCACTTCTACAATTCTTATCACATGTTCCCGTACATCTATTTTCACCCTTAGGTCCTGATTTATTGGGGTGTTCATTTTAACTTGTAAGAGAACTTGGGCAGCTTCTACGCATAACTTTTTGGTGGTTGCCTCATCTACACTGATGACTTCCATATTAACCCACCTCTAGCTCTAAATACCTCCTCAATCCAAGCTTGATATGGGGTTCCGTAGATCTTTATCCAACAAAATTTCTTAGAGGCAGGAGTTTGATCAGTCCAATTGGCTATGTCTATCAGCCAGGTGTTGAGCCACTCTTTGTCATGCTTCAGTAGGTTTGTGAGGTCTTTACTTGCTTTTTCCCAAATCACGACCTTTCCAAATCCCATTGGGCTTACTGTGAGGTTGAAGTAACACCTTCTTTTTAGATCCATTTGTAAGACACTCCATCCTTTCTTGTCTTGAAACATTCCAACCTTGTTATAGGTCAGCCATGAGAAGTCATGTTTAGTGATCTTGAGGGTGAGATCCTTGGAATGTTGCTGTTTCTTTTGTTAGGTTTTGTGTTCCTTCTCCTGTATACCATTCGGCGAGGTGAGCACCTCCTTGTAGGATATCTTCTGGGGGTAATCTTTTTTGACCATTGTCCAGTACTGCTTCACTACTGTAGGCGACAATGATTGCCTCTCAAACCTTGGTCGATTGGCTCTTATTTTGTATATGCCTACCCATACACTGCTAAGAGTTTTCTTATTTTTTCCACTGAGTCTAAATCCTCATACGTCACTTAACCAAAGGGCATGCCATTACCAGCAAGTTTGTTAGGAATAAAGAAATCAACCATTTTACCTTGCTCTCCGAAGATGTTCCTCACCTCCCTTTTATTCGTGTTCGGTGGAAAGTTTGTGTAGAAGAAAGAGATCTTCAAATTTGCTGTCTTGGTTTTTTCCACTATTCGCGGCCCTAATATGGTGTGTACGCTGCTCCTATGATTACTCTCTCCCTCATTCTTAGCTCCCTCCAATTTTCTTTCTCTAAAGTTGTGGCTAGAGGTGGGGATGGGTTGTTGGCTTCCTAAATTGGGAATTGTTTTTTCCAATCTGATTTCTTGTCGTAGGCAGTCAGACCGCCAGGTAACCATTGTCCAATTGTTGGTCATTTGTGATTAAAAGATTGGGGTTCAATTTTTGTGTTGGCCCTCCTTGGAACGCAAGTTTGCAAAACCGAGGAATTGTGGTGGTCGCGGTTAGGGATTATGGTGGTGAGGTATCTATCTGTGCCATGGCTAATTGGTTGTGCATCGATAGGGAAGATGGGATTCAAGGTAATCGGTGTGATCTCAACTACAGCCTCAACCTCTGCAAGAGAAGTACAGTACAACTGATGGAGTTCTGAATTCCGTGGATTGAGGAAACTTACCAAGGGCTCAAAATGTTTTCTTTGTACTTGGGACTCTCAAAAAAATAAATTTGATCCAGAAATTGTACTGTGTTTTTGTTGGATAAAGTGAAAAGCATAAAGCATATAAATGTTTTTAGGCTTCCACAAAAAACTTGCATAAAAATAGTCCATACACAGACGACGTCACCAATAATTATGGAGGAGGCATCAACACTTAGTGAAGTAAATTTTGAATTTGGTTCACCTATGCATGATAATCTTTCCATGTCATCAATGAATGATGATCAACTAACTCAGATTATTCCCGGTAACACTCTTACACCATCTGGATAGAATCACTATGGGTGCGTTTGGTATGCGGATTGGTGTAATTTGTGTTCAGGGATCATTCTGGGATAACTGTGGGGGAAAAAATGTTATCCTCCATTTGGTACCGCGTTGACGGGATAACGCAAAAACCAAATCTACCGTTTTGTGTTAAATGTCAGACAACAGGCTAACTTCGAAAGCAGGATAAAATGTATGCATTTACCGAAATAACCTCATATATATTGTATAAATTCTTTGGAAACCCTAATTTTCATCTTGAATAAGCAAAATTGAATCTTTAGTTTGCACCTCCGATTTGTTTGAATGGAGAGACATCTGTAGTCCATGACCGAAACGACGTCCATCCCCCGTGCCACCATCATCCGACGGTCACCAGCAACACGAGGTATACGTAGAAATTGTTTTTTTTATCATAATTTCATTCGGGTTTTACAAATACTTCACATTTGCCATAGATTTCGTGTGGGTTTTACTAGTCCTTCGAATTGATTGTAGATTTACCGTAGATTTTGTTCGGGTCTTACAAATCCTTCGAATTTATCGTAGATTTTGTTCGGGTTTTCCAAATCCTTCGAATTTAATGTAGATTTCATTCGGGTTTTACAATTGGCTTTGCTATTCTACTGAGCTTTACGATTTTCGTGTTTATTTTGAGTGTTCAAAGATTAGAATGTTCATATTTTAGGGATTTTACGATTTCGCTGATGGTTTATGTTTATATCCTTTAGTCGGATGCGTATTGTTCGTAAATGTCTGAATCTGACCAAGCATAATTCTGATTTGCTCCTTAGTACACGAGGTTGATCAATCTTGGAGAAGATACTATCAGCTTCTAGAGGATGAAATGCTTAGAGTGAATGCCAAACTTGTGAGAAGAGAACTGCTATAAGTTGTCAATAAATAGGTGGCAGTTATGGATATAGTTAACAAGTTGATAAGAACTTACAATTTGTCATAATTTGACGTCACAATCGTATTCTGAAAACTCAATGAAAGTAAAACAAGTGATGTTTCTTGGAACCACCAACATATAAGTCCGTGTCTGGGAAATGAAATTTTTGACCTAACAATATCTCGACGAAGGATTGAAAGAATTGGCATAGGATTTAGGTCAAAAGATTTGTGCTTCACATGAAGATTTTAGACTTAAATAAAGGTTCCTTTATTTTCCTTTCATTATAAATAGCATTCTAGAAGTCCAAATGTACTCATTTTCCAGATCTGGTGGCTCATCAGTAATGATTCATATGGAAAATAGAAAAAAAAGGATTCACATTTTGATTATTCTCTGTGATAGTTATGATTTAAGGTTTGTAGGTATTATATCTCACTTATTGACAACTAGAAATGAACAGATCCAAAAAGCTCGCACCTCCAACCAGGTTTTCGCTAAGACTGTATGCACGTGAAGGCTGAAGCTACTTGGTGAAGCGACCACTTTCCCTTCCGAACATAGATTTGACATGAACAAAGGATTTAGGTTTCTTGAAGGAAAATCCAATTGTCGTGGAGGACCAGGCAGAGGCGAACTGCGACATTGCTAGGCGCCCCTTTGCCATAGGTGAATCTTCCTCCTGCGTCATGGCCGAACACTCATCCAACGCCAGGATACATGACTTCTTCATGTAATTTCCTAACTGGATTTATATAGCTTGCAGTTAGTAACTGTCGGAAGACCGTTTGAGACAATTTGTTGTTTGTCGTTGGAACATTAAATCTATCGTAGCTTTTTTGCATTTGTGTTTGCATGTCGGATTCAAGTATTCCTTAGTGGATTTCTTTTAATAAGTTGGGGTTGGTTTGGTACTCGACTAGACATTAATAAATTCAACTTCGGATTTTGTTTTTTCAACTATATTTTGATGTCTCACACAATAAGCAGGGAGTATAGTAGAAATAATGCAACTACAACAAATAGCATAGTGTGGTTTTTCAAATATATCTTCAATTGCTTACACCAAAAATTGCATATGTACATAATAGAAAGTATAATACATATCCAGTGGAATTAAGCTAAGCATAATTGAAGCGCGGAAATGAAAACCAATAAAAGAAATACATTAGGTTCGCAAGCCAATAGGACAGTACAATATGGAACCATGTCATCATTCAAAGCCAAAACATAGTGCGCAAAGATTCGAACATAATGATGAAAACAACTAACACATCCCCAAAATAGTTTGGAAAAATCTGCATGTACAAAATATTTCCCCGGCAAAGAACAAGTCGCAAAACTCTGCACGCCGTGCTTCATCCGTACTGACAAAGTAATAATAGTGCCCATAATGCGTAGGCAAGTGATCAACCAAATGGAGCTTATTCGGAAGGGTAAGACCTCCAATCTCCTCAAGGTGTTTCATTACCTGTTGTCATTTTGTTGTCGGGATCCTCGGCCAGCTTTTGTTGTTGTAGGGAAACTAAGCTCTCCACCTTTTTCAATAACTCTTCAACACTAGACATGGTATTCAAAGCTTTTCATGATATGCTCGGTTGGCTTTCCGACTTTGCTCTTTTGCACCGTACACGATTAACACTCGATGCACCATCTCTGCTAGATGCCATAGGCGTGTGCCTGGGCTCAGTAGGAGTGTCCTTGGGTTCAAACTCCTCAACCTCTTCATCAAACTCATCGATAAGTGCTTGGACCTCACTGTGTGTAGCGGGGCTCTCCTTCTTTGCAATGATGTGATCCCTTGCGCTTGATCTGTGGCACGGTGTTAGCTGAAAAGCTCACCCCACAATTCATAGTAGGGGTAACACTTGCGCCTGAATTGCATATACTTGCTGCTCACCTATACATAAAAAATTTAAGAAAATATGAGTTCAACATCCTTATCAAATGTTTGAAAAGTTTGGACGAGTCCTATAGGTCATCCGAGTCCAATACAATGGTATGTGCTCCTTGGTCTATGGAGACTCCACTCAACCTCAAGAACTCATTCAACAATCTACATAACTTACCCCAGTTTTGAAGTTTATTCTCCACGTTCTTCGCTGATAATGCACTTCTCTGTACCAAGGATTTCACCCTGTTAGCAGCCTTTTGATGATTACCCCGCCTCCATGCCTGCCCAGCCTTCCACCCCTCCTGCGCCAACTCCATCATGGCAGTTAGTAAGGCCTATTCTTTGGCTGGAGTTAGATAGACTTTTTTAGATTCTGATGATCCAGAGAAGATTCTTTTTCTTTCTTGATTGCCTTATTTGCTTTCTGCTTACTGGCCACGTTATTCCTTGGAGTTGGCTTGGCTTGGTCGTCAAACTTCTTTGAACTTACTTCCTCCAACCCATCATACTGACTTCCTGCATCTATTATAATTTCACAATCTACAAGAAAAGTTATCATATAGAAGCACACAATGTATGACTATACTTGTAAACACATTGCAAAATATAATACATGATGTGAAAGAAACATACAACTTATAAAATCAAGTAGCTTATTAACATAAATAATTCAACAACAACAAATAGTTAAAACACCCAATGATATAAAGTATCAACACTCCTAGATTGATAGCTTTCCCATATCTCGTTTGCTAATTGTTCCCTAAATTGTATCCTCTAGGGAGACGAATTGACCGTTTGGATACTATCCTCTATGTTCTCCAACCCATTTGTAGCTTCTTCAGCACCTGAAAGGTGGCTGTCTACCGGATCTAACAATGTATCAAATGGTGTTACGTTGATGATAAAGTTATGCAACAAACAACACACAAGTATGATATCACACTGTGTGTTGATGTGATAATATGTTGGACTCCTTAACACAGCAAATCGCTTTTTCAGAATGCCGAATGCCTGCTCTATGACATTGTGTGATGCAGCATACCAAAGATTGAATAGTGCTTATTTGTTTTGCAGTATGCGAGAAGCGGCACCCCATTCCTGTAGATGGCAACGTGTCTGTAAGTATGGTGCAAGAAATCCCTCACAATTGGCATAGCGACTGTTGCACAGGTAGTAAGTCCCTAAATAAAACTAGGCAATGTTATTATAATAGTACAGTAGACTGGAATTAAGTAGATCATGCTAAACTGACCCTTCTAGACCATAAGTCCAGTTGGATGTGTAATGGCATCACGAAGCATGCACACGTCTACTGCTGAACCCTCCCACCCAGCAAGCATATGGACAAAATGTCCCTCCGTATCACAAATGCCCAAGACATTTGTTGCTAGGTGACCTTTCCTGGTTCTGTATCTTGGCTGTTCCACCTGAATGTGCAGTGGGATGTAGATACCATCTAGTGCACCTACACATCCCTGTAATAAAGAGGAGACACGGTAAGTCTAAATGTTTAGATAAACTAAGTGCAAAAACAATAAATATACCTTGAAGAATTTCCATCGCTTGTCATTTGATGTTTCATCCACGGGATTAGGTGGTAACTAAAGCCTACTACGCAGCTTAAGCCTAACCTTTAATACTTGTTGAAATGCTTGACTTATGTTTTGCCTATTGCACTGGAAGTTGGTTTGCAGAATCTTATTTTTTTTGGTGATGTGCAAGGGCACGCAAGAAAATAGTGACTTTCTCAACAATGGAAACATACTAGTCATCGGTCAAACTACATTCAGCTCGCTGAAGTCGACACAACTCTGTGAAAGCTAGTTTTGACATTCTCAAGTTCTTGAAACACTCTCGGTTTGACTCTTGTGTGATCCTCTCAAGGAATGCTAGTCTTTCTGAAATCTTGTCTAATATCAAGTACTTTGGTGGTGCATTCCGATCAGCCTTCCGTCTTTTTTTTTATGTGGTTGTGTGTTTTTTGTTGATCCATTTTCTGCTAATTCAACGATAGTAGGTAGCCAACCGACGAAAATGCTTACGCATAGCAATACAGGTGCAACATCCACTATGGTCAACGTATCACTACTCAGGTAACAATTGTTCAACTTGCCCATCAACACGTGAATCAAACAAAATAAAACACAAAAACCCTGAGAATTTCTTAGCACAAACAAATAGATGAAATTGAAATTGAGTTGTAAGAACATATACATCTGGAATATAGTATCCAAGATCTAAATTAGCCTACTAGGAGATTTAATAGGTTTCCATACATAATCGTACAATACATAAATTCAAAACTCAAGACATATAATAACATTTAAGTGAACTAAACTAAAGGTGTCATGTTATATGTTAGGTGGAATATAAAACAAAGTTGGCTTGAAGAAACTCAAAACTTTTCAAACTTAAAACAGAAAGCACAGTCAAGCCTTACAGTTGACTTATCTAATTCATATTCTTTGCAACTGTGGAAAGTCTCCTCCTACCTTTCTTTGCTAAAAAACTCAAATCAACGTACCTAGTATATTACCAACTAAGTTGGTATCTGGGGGGGTCAGATGTACTTAGCCTTACCCTTATAATTATACAAAGAGGCCATTTCCATTGCGACCCAATATGAATTGCGTCAAATTTATCGAATTTCAGCAATTTCACTAAATAGAAGCACTGGAATTTAATAGAGCAAACCATTTTGCTCTAGTACATTATTAGCACAAAGCTAAAAGAATTGTCAATACTGACTCCTCCAGCTCCATTTGCAATGGACCTATGCATTACTATCTCTTATGTTCTCTAAATAATTAAATTTGCACGTACAATCACAACCACTAGAGCAAGTGACCTAATTTTTGTTCAGGTTTCTCATATGCAACATATTTCAATTGAAATCAGTGTATTCTCATGGACATAATCAGAAACTTTGAGATATAAAGATTGGAAGTGTTAGTTAAGTGTGACCAAGAGCATTGTGCTCTTGTTAGTTTCATGTATACTGGATGATGAAAATCATTTTGTTCCTTGAGTTTTGGATATGTATATTATGGATCATTTGGATTGATGACTCAAATTGTGAAACTCCATAATTTATCAAACTCTAAATTAGTCCCTAGTCTTAAAAAGTCATTAGCAAAGGAACAACTATATGACTAAATCAACTAGCATGTGGATTAATGTATGATCGTGTTTTACAAATCACTGATACGAGGTATCTGTTTAATCGCATGAAATATGAGTGTACGAGGTACATAAATATTGGACTCGACCTATTTGACT
>JAOWBN010209021.1:0-14090 GCA_028565015.1 Pinguicula moranensis | reverse complement strand
TATAACAATCAAGTCCTTGAAGTTTCATAAACTTCATTTTGACTCATATACTTTACCTTAATAACAAAATGGTCCCTCAAGAATTTGGTGTTTATGTGTATGACCCTATAAGTTCCCAATAGCTTCATAATGGATCCTGAACAAATATAATCAAATTATGGTTAATATAGTAAACTCTTTTAATTCATTAATCCTTAATTCATGTCTATAGACCATGAGTATCCTCTAGCAACATATCGTGGTCACCCAATCATTGAGAAAAGTCATCTACGAAAATTATCCCTTTCAAAAATTAGCTCTCGTGTAATTAATATCTTTTCATATTATTCATATCCCTCTTGCATATTGAGGTTATTTGTCATCCTCATTTGATATATGTGCAAGATTCCGTGTACCGGACTTCATAATCTTCGAGTATTGATTAAAAACTCTTTTTTAATCATGCCCGCACTTTGATCAATGATTTCTTCATAACCTCTTACAGGTGGCCATAGGGATATTGTCTCCAAACTATTTAGGAGTGGTAAATCATTTATTGATCACTCAAAATTCTTTCATACTTCATATCACTCCCAATACTATCTATCGTTACCTATTTATGGTGTAACACCG
This sequence comes from Pinguicula moranensis, assembly GCA_028565015.1. NCBI lineage: Eukaryota > Viridiplantae > Streptophyta > Magnoliopsida > Lamiales > Lentibulariaceae > Pinguicula > Pinguicula moranensis. Next base: position 13,478 of record JAOWBN010209021.1, on the reverse strand, counting down.
AATATAATCAAAGAGTAGCATCAATACTCAAGATTTTATGACGATCTCAAGTCTAAGGATCACTTACACCTACTATTATTTAGAGTATAGACCATTCGCAAAATAGTGAACTCTAATTGGGTTAATTTGATGTACTTGTCAATTACAAGCATTCATGTTCTAGCGTAAGTGTCGCTACACTATAGTTGATGAGATCAACTACTTTCTTCTAAAGGAAGCATCTCAGAACATGCTAATCTAACTATATTAGTGATGCATTGTCTAACTGATACTACAATTAGGATATTTAGTATTGATAACTTTATTAGAGTGATCTCATCATGACAACGCTTTTGTGATATACTCTAAGTTATCAATATTGAGTTTCATTATTTTGTATGCAATAATAAAGCAAGTAAAACCAATAATGAAGGTTTGTTACTAATCATATACATGTATATAAAAATGTTGTTACATAGACCCTAGGTGATTGGCCTTAGGGCACAACACTAACAAGAGTCATGTACAAACAGTCTATCTTAGATATATGAGTGTTTGGACATAGTGCAAGGGAGAGCTTGATAGTGTTGTTATCTAAGGCCAATCACCTAGGACTATTGTATCAATACTTTTATATCTATACACATGCTTATTAACAACCTTCATTATTTGTTTTATTTTTTGCATAGTTACTACATATCAAATAACGAAGCTCAGGTATTGATAACTTAGAATAAATCACAATGAATTGTGATGATGAGACCACCCAATAAAGTTATCAATAATAAACATCCTAAACCATAGTATTACTAAGACTGGGAATCACTAATATGGATAGTTTAGCATGTTCTATCGCTTTCTTTTGAAGAAAATAGTTGATCTCATCAACTATGGTGTAGCGACACTTAAGCTAGAACATGAATGCTTGTAATTGACAAGTACATTGAATTGACCCAATTAGAGTACACCATATGGTCACTGGTAGATACTATAAATAATAGTAGGTGTAAGTGATACTTAGACTTGAGATCACCATGAAATCTTGAGTATGGATGTCACTCTTTGATTTTTATTCAAAGTTACACCATAAATGGATAACGATGGATAGTTTTGGGGTGATATGAAATACAGAAGGATTGTAAGTGATCAATAAAGGATTCACCACTCCTAAATAGTTAGGAGGAGATATCCCTATGGCCACTTTTAAGAGATCACGATAAGCCTTTGATCAAAGTACGAGTTTGATCAGAAATGTTTTTCTAATAAATACTCAATGATCATGATCTCTAGTACAAGAAATCTAAAACAGATATCAAAGAGGATGAAAAATAACCTCTATATGCTATATTGGGATATGGTCAAGGTGAAGGGATAATAATTACATGGGAACTAGTTCTTAAAATGAATAGTCTCCTAATATGACTATTGTCAATACTTAGGTGCCCATGAAATATTGCTAGATGTATGATACTATCCTGGAAAGGGAAGCATTCAATACGAGATACAAGCCCATTTGTTGGACGTGCACAAGGGCCATGGTCCAAAGACAGGATTTGGAGACCAACATTCCAAGGAAACTCCCAATGGGCTAGTCCAAGAGCATTGAGCAATTTTAAGATGATCAATATAGGCTCATCTCACAACATAGGTTCGTCCATGTCATCATCACCATTGAAAAGACAATATTCACGTGTTGCATGACCAAGAAAACAACTCACACGCATGGCCATGCAAAGTTATGATCAAGTGCAACAAATGGTGTGTGAACACATGCATGGACATGCAAAGTCCATATCAAAGTCCAAAACACACACAAACTCGTGGTCAAAGCCTAAGGCACTTAGAAGGACATGTTCAAAGTCTTTGATCAAAGGTCAAAGTACTTGGAAGGGCATGGTCAGAGTAAAAGAACTTCTAAGGCCTTGTTCAAGGCATGGGGAAGGCCATGGTCAAAGATGGAAGTTAATGATGAATATTGAATGACTCTCAAACCTTGACCACAATAAATGGGATGTTTGACCAAGACTCTTCATATTCTAGTTTATGTTGGCCTATAAATTGGTGGTGATCGAAATTTTAGAGTGAGTTTTTGTTGAAGTTTAAGTTGTATTTGAGAGATGTGTCCTCCTTTGCTTTTATAAAAACTCTTTGGACTTATCTAGCTTGTTACATCCCATATTCGGAACTTATCGCTTGGTTATTGGTTGAGACAAGTTCTCTTCAGGGTTCCTTGTATGGAGTTCCTTTTTACACTCATAGTCTTGGTTCCCACCTCAATATAGGTCACGAGTCAAGGTCTCAAATTAATTTGTTTATTAAATCTTGGATTTGAATTATCAACATTGGTATTGTGTTTTGTCAAAATTGTTTGCAAGGTTCATATTGTTTGATATTAGAGCTCAGATTGGGGCAAGCTTGCCTATCTTTTATGGTATAAGTTGCTAGCTCTTTGATAGTTTTACTATCTTTGATGTTATTGATTGTCGATTCTCTTATAGCCGTGAGGTCAATATCTCACTGATAGTTTATCTTTTATTTTGTTGTATTCCTTGATAGAAATGAAAAGTAAAAAATTAAGAAATACAAGGCCAAAAAGAGTAAAAACAAAATCAAGAGAGAGAGAGAGAGAGAAGCTCCTAGTTAAAAAAAGGCTCCACTTCGGCAAGAAGTTTCTTCATTTCAAGATGCAAGCATTGATGAAGGAGATGACATGTATGAAAAGGGCTGAAAATGACAAGCAAGCATGGTTCAGGAAGATGAGGTGCATGGTGATAGATGAGTTCACACCACTTTATGAAAAGATGGAAATGATAGAACTAAAATGGATGGGGTTGGTTAGGAAGGGACAACCTACGGCTACCTCTAGCCCGTGGAAGTCGAATCCTGAATGGGAAAACCCAAAGTTTGGGCCATCTGAAGATGTCAAACCAAACACTGCGTGCTAGTAGGTAGCACTGAGCCATCTATATTTCGAGCATGTGATAGTACGTGTTCCACATGTCAAGGGCGGGAACACATGCCAACCAATGCCAAAACAACAAGGTGATAGAGATAAACTCCCAAAGAGAGCTTGAGTCAGAGAAGAAAGAGTTGATGCCATACTACCATGGGAGATGACCCCAAAATTGGACGAGCAATTCCAACATAAACCCGAAGTTGCACCCTCTAAGGATACCAAACCAACGTTCAATGTTGTTGCGGTTGAAGATTTATTGGAAACAAAGCAAGCTCTCAATGTGCAAGTCATGGAGGCCAAGGTTGAAAAATTGAGAGAAAGAGAAAAAGTAACTGTACTTGAAAAAAGGAAGAAAAATGAGTGAGCAAAATGAAAAAGAACAAAAAAAGAATGTTCGGCTTGTACCAAGACTTGCGACAGGGTTAAATGCAACACCACCTATACAAACTAACATTCTTGATGAAAATTCGATGATATGTATTGTAACATGTTCAAAGCCACGGTGCATTGACATTAATGTACCAGATGGAGCCAACAATAGTGAGAAGTCTTTTTTAGAAGTTAGAAATAATAATCAGAACAAAATTATGGAGAAGATGGACGATAGACCATATGATTTCTTGGAATAGATCAACAACGAAATAAATATCAAGGACGTATCTTTTTCAAGAGAGAGTATGATACGATCTTTGAAATGGAAGTATGCAAACGGAGATACAAGCCCATTTGTTGGACGTGCACAAGGGCCATTGTCACGTTCTAGTGGCCCAGAGAAAGCTTTGGAGATCAACATTCCAAGGAAACAACCAATGGGCTAGTCCAAGAGCATTGAGCAATTTTAAGATGATCTAGATAGGCTCATCTCACAACCTTGGTTCTTCCATGTCATCATCACCACTGAAGAGACAACATTCACGTGTTGCATGGCCAAAAGATCAACTAACATGCATGGCCATGCAAAGTTATGATCAAGTGCAACAAATGGTGTGTCAACACATGCATGGGCATGCAAAGTCCATATCAAAGTCCAAAACACATACAAACTCGTGGCCAAAGTCTAAGGAACTAAGAAGGACATGTTCAAAGTCCTTGGTCAAAGGTCAAAGTACTTGGAACTGCATGGTCAAAGTAAAAAAACTTGTAAGGCCTTGGTCAAGGCATGGGGAAGGCCATGGTCAAACATGGAAGTTAATGACGAATATTGAAGGACTCTCAAACCTTGACCACATTAAATGTAAAGTTTGAACAAAACTCTTCTTATTCTAGTTTATGTTGGCCTATAAATAGGTGATGGCCAAAATTTTAGAGTGAGTTTTTTTGAAGTTTAAGTTGTATTTGAGAGGTGTGTACTTCTTTTGCTTTTATAAAAACTCGTTGGACTTATCTAGCTCGTCTAGTGGTGTTCCATATTCAGAACTTAGCACTTGGTTCTTGGTTGAGACAAATTTTCTTCAGCGTTACTTGTATTGCGTTCCTTTTTAAACTCGTAGTCTTAGTTTCCACCTCAATATAGGTGACGGGTCAAGGTCTCAAAAAAATATTTTATTCGATGTTGGGTTTGAACCACCAAACATTTGTATTGGATTTTGTCACAATTGTTGGCAATGTTCATATCAATGTCACTTATGGTGTATGAAAATGAATTAGGGATTAATAAATTAAATGAGTTTAATTAATTAACCATAATATAATTATATTAATTCATGACCCATTGCCAAATTATTGAGAACCTATAAGGTCACACACATTAATATCAAACTCTTGAGGAGCCGAAATGGAATAAAGAAGAGTTTAGGGGCCAAATTGACATATTTGATACTTCAAGGACTCAAATTTAGTTATGGGGTTCTAAACATAATTGTGAGATGTTTAGGGGATGTATTGTATTACATCAAAACCTTACATTAGTTGGATTTGAGTTGGAAGACACTAACTCATGAAGATGTGATAGTAGAATTATTGGTATTTGGATATTAGTCTAGGGTGCTAGTTGCAATATGTTATGGTTGTGGTGTATTTAAGACTTTGAGCAATTATGCAATAAAATGGACCCATTTTTCTCAGCTTTACAATTTGGTATTGGAGCCAAATCAAGAAAACCTAACCCTAAAACAAAGTCCCGTTGCCAACCAAATTCTGGCCATTTTCTTCGTCGCCGCCGCCGCAAATTACTTCCTGTGACCGCCAGCAGCAGTTCTGGCCCCTTCTTGGTCGCTTTTGGCAATCTACCACGGCGGAGGAGCCGCTGCCAAAAAATAGCCCCTTGGTTGTTTTTCACCAATTTTTGGCGCATCCATCTGCTATTGGTCCGGACACCACACAAGTTGGAATCATCATGAAGAGGGTTATCTGCAGTTGTCTGCCCACTACCGTGCCGCCGCCACACGCCACCACAGTCGTCGGAGAAAATATAAAATCTCTGTCATGGGCCATTCTTCACATCTACCATATTGGTTTTGATTTATTCAGTTTTGGTTGATTCAGTTTTGTTTGATGTATATCAATGTTTTGATGATTGAATTGGACTCTTTGTGTGTGGAAGAGTGTTTGCCTAAACTTTGGGAGTCCAATTAGGCATGTTTCAAAGTTGGTTGTGAATTGTGAAGGTTAAGTTGTTAATTGAAGTTGTTGATTAATGATTGTCAGTGTGTGTTTTTGGTTATTGGAGTTGGTTTATGGTTTTTTGATTGATTGTTGTGGTGATGAAATGTGGATGTGTTGAGGTGTGGATGTTGGAGTTGGTGTTTCGAGGATCCTTGAGTTTTAGATAGTGAAGTAATTTTGTTAGCGATGACGAGAAGGTATGAGGATGTGGTGGAGAAGGGGTTAGAGGCTTTGAGTAAGATCAACCCTGAGGGTTGGAAGGCCTTAGGCGGGCTTATACATGGAATGAATACCTCGACTAAGACCACTAACCCCAATATTGTACGAAGACATACTCATAGTTGCATCATTTGGGGAGAGATAGGATACTTGATGCATTATTGCCCGGAGCTATGTTGGGAGAGAGATTCGAGTATAAGAGAATTGATTGGCTATCGAGATTATGGTCGTGGAGGAAGAAGAGCTGGTACTTAAGGTGGTGAACGAGGAGACTATCGTACCACATTGATGAGAGATGAGACTCAGGCCCTGGCCTACTTTCCCTCTTCCTGATCTTCAGACTGTATCATTAACTTTAGGGCTTCTGGACACATGACAGGTGCTTCTAGGGAGTTCAGCTCATATGCTCCCCTAATAGTTTCATTGAGTCTCAAGACAGACGATGGTTGAGATCACCCAGTGGTTGGTAAGGGTACAGTGCGTTATATCAACACTATGACCTTATCCAAAGTGTTACATGCTCCTTCCTTTCCTGCAAACCTTCTTTATGTTAAAGCCACTGTTCATCAACTAAACTGTACTGTTTTGTATGATATTCCTCAGGTGAACTTCCGGGAGAAGAGGACTGGCAGGATTCTTGGGACTGGGACATGGCGTAACGGCTTGTGGTATATAGATAGAAAGGGTTTGGATTCATCTCTTTCATCCTTGGTTGAGACATCTGGATATAGCAGGAATGCAGAGGAGAAGGTTTTACTTTATCATAGGCTATTGGGTCATCCTTCTTTTTCAACCATGAGTCGATTATATTCCCATTTGTTTGCGAAGGTTGACAGAGATAGACTTTCTTGTGATGCATGTGAGTTGGAAAAGCATACAAAGAGCTCGTATGATAGTTCACATAGCAGGAGCTCTTGTGTTTTTGAGTTAGTGCATTGCGATGTATAGAGCCCGTGTCCCACTACAACAGTCCATGGATTTTGATACTTTGTTACTTTCATTGAGGATTACTCTCAGGTTTCCTGGTTATATCTAATGAAGACGAAGAGTGAGGTGTTTGGATATTTAAAAGATTTCCATAAAAGTATTTAAACACAGTATGGAGCAACAGTAAAGATATTGAGGTCAGACAATGGGACAGAGTACACCAACAAAGCATTTGTAGAGTATCTGTCACTATAGGGAATCCAACACCAAACCACATACCCATATACACCAGAACAAAACGGGGTGGCAGAGAGAAACAACTGTCATGTTCTTGAGGTTGTTTGGAGTATGATGATTGTTATGAATATCCCCAAGTACATATGGGGACAAGTAGTGATGACAACCACCTTTTTTATCAGCAGGACGCCCTCACTTATTTTCGAATGGAGGTCCCCATTTTAGGTTGGTAAAGTCTCAAAAAGATACATTCTTTCTTTGATAATATTCAATTTGTGTATGCTTTGTACAGGACAATAGAGTAGGGGTAGAAAGTTAGATCCGAGGGCTATGAACTGTGTCTTTGTTGGGTACTCTGCTACTCAGAAGGGATATGTGTGTTGGTATCCAGTTTAGAGGAAGTTATTCGTGAGCATGGATGTCACATTCTGAACATGAGTCGTAATTCTCCCATGCATTGTCTTCATTCCTTGATGACTCACCAGATTCGAGAGGTATACGGCTCGAGGGGAGACTAGTAGCGATAGGGGTGAGAACAGTAATGATAGGGGGAGCAAATGATCATACAAGTTGGAAATGTTTCTTGCCCCTGCCCTGTTACTGATCCGGCAGTAGAGGAGGATACTGAGGAGAATTTGAGTCATGAGAGTGGTCAGGGGAAGCCACCATTAATGTACATGCACCATCATCCCCATGCTCTGTGGTAGAGGAGAGAGAGTATTAGAGATCTGCCAGTGTAGCATATGCATGTCTCATGCCAAGAATCTTTGCCTGCTTTGACTCTAGGGGTACCTTCATCTTCATCAGTCCCTTCAAGTGATATTACCCATTCCCCTACTTCCCCTAATATTATTCTTCATGTTTCCCAGTCGGTCAGGAGGACCACTCGCAAGAATGCAGGGGATCCACTCAACAGGTATGGATTTTTCCCAGATATTGTTCATCATCATGATATTGCCCATACTGTTTCCTACTCGTATATACTTCCTGACCATAGAGCTTTTATTGCATCTTTGGATAGTGTATCAATTCCTAACTGTTAGAATGCGGCTAAGGCAGATTCAAGATGGAAAACTGCTATGATAAAGGACCTTGAGGCCCTAACAAATAACAAAACTTGGTAGCTTATGTCGTTGCCACCCAGGAAGAAGGCAGTTGGATGTAAGAGGGTAATCACTGTGAAGCAAAACTAGGAGTGCAGAGTTGAACGCTACAATGCACAACTTGTAACTAAGGGATACAGTCAGGTCTATGGGAATGCTTACGATGAGACCTTCATACCTGTGGCAAAAATGAGCACAATCCGGACTCTGGTCGTGATAGCAGCAAACAAAGGATGGAGATTACATCAGCTTGATGTGAAGAATGCATTCCTTCATGGTGACTTGTTGGAATAGGTGTATATGGAGATTCCCCCAGGATTTGGCAGTAGTCGAACTGCTGGTCAAGTTTCAAGCTCAAAAAGTCACTATATGGTTTGAAATAATCTCCTCGAGCTTGGTTTGACAGATTTAGAAAAGCTATGGTTGGCATGGGTTATCAATAGACCAATGTAATCATACTGTGTTTTTTAGGCAAGATGGTCGTCATACCACGGTGCTTGCAGTGTATATGGACAATATGATCATTACTGGTGACGATGAGAAAGAGATTGTTGAGCTAAAGATGAGACTGGGTAAGGAATTTGAAGTGAAAAACTTAAGGCAGATGAAGTACTTTCTTGGGATCGAGGTGGGATGTGGAATAGAGGGAATAGTTTTGTCCTAAAGGAAATACGCTTTAGACTTACTGCAGGAGGCAGGGATGTTGGGTTGCAAGCCTGCGAAGATGCCGATTGACTAGAGGTCGAAGTTAAGTGCAGAAGCAGGAGAGACAGTTGACAGAGAGAGATATCAACTACTGGTAGGCCGGTTGATATATTTGAACCATACCCGATCGGATATATCATTTGCTGTGAGCTTAGTTAGCAGTTACATGCATGATCCTAGACAGGGCCATCTGGAAGCAGTGTACCAAATTCAGAGATGCCTGAAGAGTGCACCAAGAAGGAACTGATCTTCCGAAAGAATGGAAACTTGAACATTGAAGGCTATTTCTATTCGGACCTATCTAGTTGATGACAGGAAGTCCACATCTAGATATTGCATGTTTGTTGGAGCCAATCTAGTCTCCTGGAAGTGTCAAAAACAATCGGTAGTGGCCCGTTCTACAACTGAGGCAGAATACAGAGCCATGGCTCTAAGTGTTGCTGAGATGATTTTGTTGAGATCCATGCTTGTGCTGTTCAAGATGGACCATGGGTTCCAGATGAAGTTGTGGTGTGACAACAAGTCAGCTATCAATATTACCAACAACTCAATGCAACATGATAGAACCAAGCATGTGGAGATCGATAGGTTCTTCATCAAAGAGAAATTGAATAGTAGGATGTTGGAGTTGAACAGCATAGCCACCAAAGAACAAGTTGCTGAGTGCTGACCAAATGTCTTAGTTCCCTAAATTTGGAGAGACTTTTAACAAGTTGGGCTTAATGGATATTTTCCACCCATCTTGAGGGGAGTGTTGCTGTTTAGATATTAGTCTAGGTAGCTAGTTGCAATATGTTATTGTTGTGTTGTATTTAAGACTTTGAGCAATTATGCAATAGAATGAATCCAATTTTATCAGCTTTACAATTAGAATGTTACTATACTTTTATATATGAGATATATGAAGTTAGTGACCATTTTCTTACAATTGAATTACATGCATAGGATGCATATCCAATGAGATTACATGCAATGAGGTGTTCATATACAAATAGTTGTATATAAAGGTTGAGTGGAAAAGTTCTACAAAAACAATATACAAATAATTGGATGTGTGTTTGCATCTCAAGGCCATGACTAACTCTATAAATACCTTGATACATTCATATGTGATGACGTTTATGCATTTGTGTGTCTTGATAGAAGATTAAAGAGAAGCATCTTCCACATTTTCTCTCTACTCGAGGGGTTTATGAAAAAATGGGGTAAAAGATTTTGATCTTGCCTCTCTTCTTCTTGAACCATAAGTGAGGAGCTATCACTCCATACACGCACATATATTGTTATACAAGGTGTTGTATAAGCCTCGGAGAGTTGTGGTTGTATGGACTTCCATAGAGGGTGGTCACTTGAGCACCTACAAGGAAACTACTTTGAAGAACTTTGTGAAAACATCAAGTGAAAGTCTAAATTTACCGTAACTCTTGTTAAAGTTATGTTACTTAGCATGGATCCTTGGTAAGGAACTCCTTAAATTTTTACTATGCACACACTCGTGTTAAGTTCCTAAAATGTACTCCACTTTGATATTTCATGATACGTAGTATAGCAATGAGTTCCTAAAATGTACTCCCAGAGATAAAATCCTCACAGGATACAATGACTCTAATTTCTAAGAAACAACAATTCTAAGAAATCTACGTTTGTTATATGTTCACCCTTTGTGGGGGAGCTATTGTATCGAGGAGCATAAAGAAAAGTTTTATTGCTAACTCAACCATGGAAGCCGAATTTTTTGCTGCTTCAGAAGGTGACAAAGAGGTTGTATGGCTATAGAACTTCTTGGTTGAGCTGGAAGTCATTCCATACATGGACAAGGATATAACACTCTAATGTGAAAACAGTGGAGTTGTTACCAACTCCATAAAAACGAAAAGCCACAAGGGTCGAAGAATATCAAGAGAAAGTATCATTTTAACAGAGATATAGTAAACTAATGAGACGCCACCGTAGAGAATATTGCATTTGAGGATAATCCGGCTTACCCATTTACCAATACACTTCCTATTGGAAAGTTTTAGAAACACTTAGACGGTCTAGGACTTCGTGGCATGGGCCATTTGATACAGGAGCACCCGAGCCATATGACATTGATGACACCAACCTATCCGATTGCACCTTGATGGCCCTTGATTGTCATGAAATGAAGTACAAGGGTTAGTAAGGACGATGAGCGAATATGGCCTTGGACATTACCCTATGATTTGGCCATGTCATGGAATTTTTAGCTTTCTTCTTAAGTATTTTTACTAATCAAATAAACACATGTAATTCTTATATGAGGGGATCATGTGTATAGCTATTTCTTGGTTAAGACTAGTTAGTTTAGTGGCCTTGAAAATAGGATCAAGGAGTTAGTACAAACTCCTACATTTTTAGGTCTGCATTCGGGTTTTTCTACTAGTCTTTAGGCATGATCATTTTGATTGTTATGCTTATATAGCTCGGCTTGTGAGCTATGAAGAACACGTTGAATAATATACAAAGATCATATTGACATCACATCTCTTAGCGATATTCAGGCTTTCACCCCTTTCAACCTTTGATCCATTCCCTCTAGTATTATCACATTACTAGCCTGACATCACCATTTGCTCTAGGCTCTAGGGCAAGTGGGATATTGCTCGACTTAGTGACCTATGAGCCATTTATTGAGCAAAAGAATGTTGATTTGTACATTGAATGAGATTTACATTTGCCTTATTCATTTATACTATGTGTTGGAAATATTGTTCGACTTAGTGACCTATGAGCCATTCAGTGGAAAATGGCACTCAAGACTACTCATGCCCTATATGAATGGATGGTAATGCCATTTTTCCTATCTAATGCAACGGGCACATTCATGAGATTTATGCACCAAGTCTTGAGTCCTTTCATGGGGAAGTTTGTCGTGGTTTATTTCGATGACATCCTTATCTACAGTCCAAATATTGAATCACACCTTGATCATCTTCGTGCGATATTTGAAGCACTGAGGAAGGAGACGTTGTTTGTCAATAGGAAGAAGTGTACTTTTCTTCACTGCTTTCGTGTTTTTTATTGGCTTTGTTGTGGCTACTAATGGTGTACACGTATATCTAGCCAAGGTGGAGGCTATTGTTGAGTGGCCTATACCTAAAAGCATTCATGATGTAAGGAGATTTCACGGATTTGTTTCATTCTACTGTTAATTCATCAAGGATTTTAGCTTCTTAACGGGCCCTATCACCAAGTGCTGGAAGAGATGTGAGTTTGTATGGACTAAGGAGGCTGAGTCTAGCTTCAAAATGGTGAAGCAAAGGATGACTAAAGCACCTATGTTAGCTCTACCAAACTTTGATAAGGTGTTTGAGACAAATTGTGATGCATTCGGAGTTGGAATTGGTGGAGTGTTGAGCCAAGATGGGCGCTTAATTGCTTTCTTTAACGAAAAGGTTTTGGGAGCCAAAACGAATTACTCAACCTATGGGTTCTATACCATTTTCCAAAATTTAAAGTATTGGAGACATTATTTGGTCCAAAATGATTTCATATTTTTCATGGATCATGAGGCCCTGAAGTACATCAATGGCCAATAAAAATTGAATAGGAGGCATGCCAAATGGGTAGCCTGTTTGTAGGAGTTGACCTTTTCCTTAAGACACCAATTTGGATGTCTTAACCGTGTTGCTGATGCCTTGAGCCGATGGCACATCCTCTTTACAACCTTGAAAGCCGAGGTGGTTGGCTTTGAAACATTCAAGGAGTTGTACAAGGATGATCCATCTTTTAGCAAAGCTTTTCATGAGATATCTCACAGACATAACCTTAATTACATATTTCTTGATGGTTATTTGTTTCGTGAATTGCAACTATATGTGGCAGATTGTTCATGAAGACAACACATTGTGAATGAACTTCACAATGAAGGTCATTTCGTGAGAGACAAGACTTTGGCATTGGTTTTGGCCAAAGATGAGTAGTGATGTAGCCAAGTTTGTGAATCAATGCTTCATTTGCTAACGGTCCAAGGGAGCACTTACTAATGCAGGACTTTACACCCCTTTGCCTACACCCGAAGCACCATGGTTTGATGTCACAATGGACTTTGTTTTGGGTTTACCCCATACTCAACGGGCTGCAGACTCTATACTTGTTGTGGTTGATAGGTTTTCCAAGATGACACACTTTTTGGTATGTAGGAAGCCCATGGATGTCATGAGAGCTGCCCACTTATACTTCAAGGAAGTTGCTCTCTTGCATGGTGCACCAAGGTCAATCACTCCTGACCGTGACTCCAAATTCATTAACCTTTTTTGGAGAAGCCTTTGGAGAATGATGGGGACCAACCTCAACTTCAGTAGTGCATATCACTCCCAAACTTATGGCCAAATCAAAGCTTGGGTAATTTATTGAGATGTTTGGCAAGTTCAAAAGCAAGGCAATGGGTTATGGCTCTACCTCAAGCTAAGTTTGCATACAACTAGTCCAACAACAAGACCTCAGGTCTTAGTCCCTTTGAGGTAATGTATCGGCAGAATCCATTAGGTGTCTTTGATTTGGCACTCATCCCTCATGTAGGATACTATAGTCCTAAAGCTGAATAGAGGGACGAACAACTTTGTGGGATATATGAACATGTGAGGCAAACAATCAACAAGAACAATGAGAAGTACAAGGCTCGAGTTGATGTTCAATGAAGAAATGTACTTTTTGATGTTGTGATCATGTTTTTTTCAATAAGCCAAATTTAATTAATAATAAAAAGAAGTATGTACATCTTTCTT
>JAOWBN010209010.1:0-14090 GCA_028565015.1 Pinguicula moranensis | reverse complement strand
CCCATCAGTTGCTGCAAATCTAGCCCCTCTCTTGAGAAGAATCCTCTTCTCCAATTGAAATCCCATATCAAACTTCCTTCTTCATTTTGATGGCACAAGAGGTTGATTGTTTTGAATCTATCTTTAGGTAAATTCCTTGAAATTGATCACACACCCTATAATTTGCAGCCCATTGATCCTTCAAAAAGTATGTATCTGCAACATTTCCAATAGTTTTTATGATTTTTTCTTTAAACCACTCAGCTTCTTTTGCTGATCTGACCACGCACTTCCACCATGTTGACTTATAGCTTTGTGGTTGACTTGCTAATTCATAATGCATAATTCGATATAGGGAGCCATATTTATTTTCTAGAATAATTTTCTCCAAGTAATTATCTCTCTTGATCAATCTCCATGTCCATTTTGAGAGTAGTGCAATGTTGAAACTTTTTGTATCCTTTATTCCAAGTCCTCCATCTTCTCTAGAATGGCATATTTGATCCCAAGCAATCCATGGGATTTTTTTCTCCCCATAGGAAATGTCTTAGGATTTGGTTTATTTTGTTTATCACCTTCTTTGGAGCTCCATACGTGGACATATAATACATTGGAAGGTGTGAAAGAACTGATTTCATGAGAACTATTCTTCTTCCAAATGATAAATAGTTTTGTTCCCAGCTTGTAAGTCTTCTTTTGATCTTTTCTATCACTGGATTCCATAAAGCACATTTTTTTGGACTCTGTCCAATAGGTAGGCATAGGTAGATGAATGGGAGTGCTTCTGTTTGACAATTCAATTCATTTGCGAACTCTTCATCTCTGCCTCTAGAATATTTATTCCAATAAGAGTACTTTTATTGAAGTTGACTCTTAAACCACTCACTAACTCCAGACATTTGAGCATGTGTTTTATTGCTCTAACCTCTTGTATACTTCCTTCCCCAAATATAAGAGTATCATTCGCGTACTGCAGGTGAGTGATTGCCTGATCTCCCATCAAAAAACCTTTAAATAGTCCTAGTTCTTTGTTGGGTATTAGAAGTATGTTGAGTGCTTTTGATACTATTAAAAATAGTAGAGGAGATAGTATATCTCCTTGCGTCAATCCTTTTTAAGGTCTAAATTCTTCTGTAGGTCTAAATTCTTCTGTATACATTCTAGAATCCATTGCATCCATTTATGATGGAATCACATTTTTGTTTTCATCTCTATAAGAAAATTCAAGTCAATAGAGTCAAAAGCTCTTTTGAAATATACTTTGAATAGGATGCACCTCCTGTTTTGTTTCTTTGCAGCATCAATTGCTTCATTGGCGCATACTACTCCATCAATTATGTTCCTTCCTTTGATAAAACCTGTCCGATTATCTGATATAACTGATTATATGACATGCTTTAATATGTTTGTTAATAGATTTGCTAGGATTTTGTATATGCTATTGATGAGAGATATAGGTATGTAATCTTCTGGCTTTGTAGGGTTATGCACCTTTGAGAAAAGTGTGATAAATGATGAATTCATGCCTCTTGGCAGCCATGTTGTATGATAGAATTCGTTGAGAAATTTCTCAACATCTCCTCTTAATACTTCCTAGAATTGCTGAATAAAAGTGAAGTTTAGGTCGTCTAGACCTGGGCTTTTACTGCCATTATAGTCCCACACTGTTGCTTTAATTTCCATTTTTGTAAAATCCTTGTTAAGTAGACTGTTTTGTTCTTATGTGATGGTTTTCAATATTGGAAGGGCCAGTTTTGGTTTCAAGGGATTGAAAAAATACTTTTAAACCTTCTTTCACATCCCCAACTTCTTCTTTTCATCTGCAATTGAAACAGAGCCCTTGTATCTTGCTTCTATTCTTGTGTTTTATAAGTGTGACATGAAAAGATTACTTTTGTCTAGATTGTTGATATATCATTGCTGAGTGTATCTTTTGCATACTTTGTAATTATGCCCATACCTCTTTCTTGTACTTTTTTCCTCTTTTGTGATCTGTCCTAGAGTCACTTTCGCATCAAAATATGATATAATATTTTGTGCTTGATCTATTATTCTGCTGATGTCTCCGTTTGTTTCCTGATTCCTTTTCTTTATTTGTTGTCTTAAAAGTTCAATATGGCCAGTTGTTTATCCATTCTTCACTTACAAGTATGCGGTCCAATCTACTAGCTCCATGTCCTGTGAAGCCAGTGAAGTTTGCTCTAACCAAAGGTAGATCTACTACTTCAGCTACGGCAATAAATTCCTTAAATGCTAATGCTTCAGAGCTTCTAAATGAGGATTGCCCTAGCCTTTCTTCAGATGTCCTTACAGCTTTAAAATCCGCTAAAATACAACAACATTGGTTTTGATGGTTTTGTCTGTAGTTTATCAGTTCTGTCCACATCCTTCTTTTTTCATTGAACTAACATGAGGAGTATAAATTGATGATGGTTATTTCTGTGGTTCCCCATATTCCTCAAAGTTCCAAGGCATTTTCTACTTCCCATGTTTGTTGCATTTGCAGTTTTTCTTTTTTCCAAGTTGTTGGGATTTCTCCTGAATGCCCTATTGAACTTTTCCACACCATATTAAAGCTTTCATGCCCCCATATATGTTTCACCATCCTCCTATATACATTCGGAAACTTTGTTTCCAATGATTGAGCAACCTTTTCTAGTATTTCAGCTCTTGTGTCTTCTGCTATTGTTTGTTTATGTTCTTCTTCTTTATTTCTAATGTTCATCAGTATCATCTGTTGAACTGCTTCTGCTTCACAATTACTGAAATCCACTCCTACTTTCACTCCATATTGTATTGTTTCGAGAGTATCTTGTTTAATTTCATTCCATGCAGGCATGGAACCTTGCTTCAATTTTTTTTCAATATGGTTCAACATTCTGTGGATGCGAATGAGCATTTATTGTTGCTCTGCTATTTCCTCTCTTCCTAAATCCACTTTTTCTGTGACACTTCTCTCCTCTTTACTCTCTGCATTCTGCTCTGTTACTTCTATCAGTTCTTCATGTGCATCTACAAATAATTCACCACTTGTATGTGTAGTGGTTTGTTGTTTATGTGATTCAGAGCAGCCCATTGGTTCTCTACTCCCCAAAGTTTTTCCTTGCCAGCTCTGATTTGTGTTTTTTTACCTCTACTGCAGGTGATAGATTCTGAGGTAAGCCCTCTTTCATACTGCTTGATACCGTTATTCTGATATTTTCCTTTTTCAAACCTAGTACTTATTTCTGAGAGCTTTGGCCATAGACCTTCATCTAGTTCATCTCTCTCCTGTAGCGGTGTGTACCTATTTGTTTCATAAGATTTCTCACGCGAGGTGATGATAGGCTCTTTTCCTTTGCTTCTCAAGTCTCATTTTTGCTTATATATCCACCTCTGTTCTCTTTCAGGATAGTTGTTGGATATGTAATATCTGAAGACTTCTTGAGACTTTTTTGGTTTATTGTTCTTCATGACACTAGTTTGCTGATGTGGCTTCGTGCTATACTCCTTGTCTCCCATCTTCTCACACCCTGCACACAAAAAAACTTCATTAATTCTGATTTGATAGTTTATACCGTCCACTTGGATCTTTGTACTTTGGGATATATGTGCTGGTAAGGATGTGGTTATTAGAATCTTAGCAGCCATCAGGTTCTTCTTGTGATAAGTTTCTTCAGCTGCCCTAATGTAGTAGCCAAAACAGTTTGGCACCCATTTAAAGAACTTGTTAGACCCGATGAATAGGGGAGCTCCTTCTACATTTAACCAGCAAGTACGTTGCATTATTTGGTCCTCCTCGTCTCCTGGGCTCCATGACTTCATGCTAGTAAATGTGTTGAGCATCAGTGGTGATTTATCCAGTAATAGTGCTTTTTGGCTCTTCTGATCTACGGCCTTTAGTAGACGCGTGTCAGATCCTGTTATCGCCACCTCTACTCCTTTATGTCCCAACTCTGCTAGTATGTTTTCCCGATTTTTTTCTTTCCCTTCCTGACTGGTGGTGGTCAGCACACTGCACTGTAGCCATTGTATATCTATATCTGTAGTGTAGAATATGCCCTTCATTTCGTTGTGGGTGTATTGACCGTTTTCAACAGTTTGCTGTACTATATATTCGTTTGGTTTTGAAGTAGCCTCTGCTGGTTTTTTGACATACTTTGTCTCTGATTGAACTTGATTTTTTCATGCTGGCGAGATGAATTGCCCTTCATATTTGGCTTGATTTACTTCCATCAATTTTCCATCTATACAGATTCCATTTAGCAGCGCCTCTACTTCCACCAGATTCGGGAAATATACAAATCCAAAACGTCGGCCTTGTCTGTTTCTTTTTTCAGGGCAATATAGATCTTTCACTGGTCCATATGATGAGAACAGTTTAACAGTTCTTGCTTGCTCCGGCTCACGGGATAACCTGCGAACTAGAGACACCTTGAAGTTTCTTTCACTCTGTTCAGGTACTCTTTTGATGTTCCAGTGCGTCTATTAGCCCATTGTTCAGTCTCCCTATGCCTTCTCCTCTCTCCTGTTAACCTTTTCTGTAGATCTCTGAACATTTTTCCGGCTAGTTGATGTCTTTTACTGTTTTAATATGCTTTCTTTTCTGATGCAGCTCTGTTGCAACCCGCTCCTTCAGATGGCATGCACATTGGACAGCAAAACTTTGGATCCTTTCGGGTATCGGATTCGAAAGATTATCCCAAAAGAGAAGAAATAGGTTACACCATGGACTGTTTTCATGTGTAACAGATTTGACCGGATTGCTTTCCGGCGAAGATTTACAGCAAAACGACCATGATTTATTTTCAGAAACTAGCGATCCAATATATCTCACACAGACTGTCTCTAGGATAGCTTCCCACACAGAATGTTGCCTTGATTGCAACACAGGGTGGAAGAGAATTATCTCATCAAGAGAAATGACTGCCAGATGCTTGGCTGTGCAGCATCTTGGCCAGCAAGTTGAGGCTAGAACACAATGTCCACCACCTAACCTGTACCACAGAATAATGGTGGCATTAGCAGCTCAAGAAGAACAAGATAGCCTTGGACAACCTTAAAGCGACTAGGAAGGTGGCATGGGCTTGAGTGTGAAGTTGCACAACATCAGGATGACTAACATACATTTGGGGTCCAGAAGGAAGTGGTAGCATTGATCCAAACTTCCAACTATACAGGCTACAACCAAGACTAGTTGCTGCAGACTTCATTAGTATGGCCAATTGGCTAGTCCCTCAGTAAGGGTGTTCGTTCGGAATTCGAAATTCGGAAATGACAATTTTCGTTCCATCCGAAATTATTTTGGAAATGGAATCTGATTTTCGATCCGATCCATATTTTATTTCAGAATTCGGAATTTGAAAATTCGGAAATCGGTTCAAAAATTGAAAAGTCGGAATTTCCGAACAATAATAAGAATAAAAAAAAAAAATTCAAATTCAAAAATATTTCAGAAAATTAGATAAAAATATTTTGGAAATTCGGATTTATCTTTGAAAAAGTTTAGAAATTCGGAAATCCACCCCGTATTTTCGATCCGATCCAAAATATAATTCGGAACTGAAATTATATTCTGATCCGATCCGAATTTGAAATTCAGAATTCGGAAAATTTCGGAAATCAGAACTTCTGAATTCCGATTTCGATATGCACACCCATATCCCTCAGCCTACCTCCTAGATAGTCATTCAGGCGATGGATTTCTACCTGCTTCACAGTCTATACCAGGGCATCCTTAGTTGCACAACAGTATGCTAAATACCTACCTGTACCGCAAGGGAGAGCATTGACATTACGAAACACAAGAGAAAACAATACCTTCCTTAGACATCCCCATAGATATAACATTGAGATAAGGGGAACGGGTACAAAAAAAAGTAAACTATATTGATTAGTTATATGCAGGCTGTACCAAAGCATCTGCAGTATGGCCGAGAGTTATGAGTTAGAATTTTAGACTTACCTGGGGCTGGATTATCCAATCTGCATAGCTGTAAGGGAACAACTGAGGCTGTCTCTTTGCTCTCAACCACCACCAAGTTTCTCATTGGATACAATGGAGTAGGACTGGCACTTGTGGTAAAGAAGATGAGAAGTGTGCTTTGTTCTGTTCCTTCCAAATGGACCTTACCATAGAAAGCCATATAGAATTCCAAGCTGGCACGTTAATACCCAAGGGTGCTGAAGCAGAATGCTCCAGGAGATTGGGAGATGCTCCACCAACAGAGGCATCTGGAGTATGAGGCCGAGCTAACCAAGAAGACAGATCCCTCCACAGCTTGCTGATGACAGTACAATTAGCAAACAGATGAGTGGCAGACTCATCCTCAGAACGACATAGGGGGGGAGGGAAACAATCTCCTGATCATCTAGGATTATACCCCTCCTCTTTAAATTGTCCTTAGTGGCCACTGCATTTTGAACTAATTTCCACACAAAGATACAAACTTTTATATGAGCAAAACTGTTCCAAATAAGGTTGGTTAGCGATAAATGTGAAGCAAGGAACATGTGTTGCGTACCTAAGATGATTGACTTATATGCATCACAGACCAAATAGGCACCCTGTTGATGTAGCTTGAAAATGTATTTGTCTTTGATGAGGGGTCTTGGGATAGTATGCTGTAAGCCACTTACTAGGTCAGACAGGTCAGATAATTCAGAGTCAAGGACATCCCTCCTTCATCTCGAACACTAGGTCCAAATGCCATTGATACAATTACCAGCATTAGAAACAGTCCTTACAAAGCTCATTCCTGAACAGCCTAGGGTAGGACTCAACTAGAAGCTTATTATTGAACCACTTATCCGTCCAGAATCTGATGAGATCTCCATTTGCAAGCTGTAGGGAGATGTTTTCCGCAAACCAGGGATCCTACAGTTTGAACCACCATTCAGACTTATATGCACTACCTATAGGCCTACCAGCAGCAGAGGAGTTCTCCTGAGGGTGAAAGACTCTAAAACCTGCAATGGAAAGGGCGTGACCACCATATTTGGCTTTCAGTAAATCAGTGGCTAAGGAGGGCTCATGATTAAGTATCTGCAGACCCCATTTACCCAACATGGCAACATTGAAGGAGGTGAGGCATCGAACCCCAAGACCACCATCAGGTACAATGGTGATGATCTTTTTCCAGGAGGATAAACACAAATTTCTCTTGCTCGAAGAACTGCACTAGAAAAGTTCCTTTGTACATCTATAAGCCTTTTGATGATGCTTTTGGGAGCAGTGAAGCAGGAGAAAAAATGGGAAGGCAGTGCAGCTAGAACTGAGTTCATGAGAATGAGTTTACCACCTGATGAAAGTGCTGCTGAATTTGTCTAATACCGACTGCCAGGAAGAAGGGCTCCTAATTCGAGCTCCCACTGGAAGACCCAAGTACCTGAAAGGAATTTTAGAAGGTTGACAATTCAGGTAGGCTGCCATGTCATCCATGATAGAGGGATGAACATTGATTCCAATGAGCTTGCTTTTCCCTAAGTTGATCTTGAGGCCAGATACTAATTCATAGTTAAGAAGAATAGCTTTAAAGGCAAGAACAAATTGCCAATCAGCCTGGCCAAAAATGATGGTGTCATCAACGAATTGCAAGTGAGAAACCTGCATGCTACGTCTGCCAATGCTGAGACCTGAGAAGATGTTCAAATGTATTGCTTGATTGATCATGGCTGAGAGGCCCTCCGC
The DNA here is from genome assembly GCA_028565015.1 of Pinguicula moranensis. Lineage (NCBI taxonomy): Eukaryota > Viridiplantae > Streptophyta > Magnoliopsida > Lamiales > Lentibulariaceae > Pinguicula > Pinguicula moranensis. The sequence continues at coordinate 6,442 of JAOWBN010209010.1, read as the reverse complement.
AGCTAATAGGAAGAGAAAGGGGGAAAGAGGGTCTCCTTGCCTAATACCAAAAGAGGGGTAGAACTCTTTTTTGGGACTTCCATTGATCAGAATTGAGGTAGAGGAGGACTCCAGTAGACCTTTGATCCACCAAAGCCAACATGGAGGAAAGTTCATGGTCTCCATAATCTTCATCAGGTAATTCGAACTAATGGTGTAAAATGCCTTTTCAAAATCCACCTTAAAGATGAGGGCATGCTTCTTTAGCTTATTGACTTCATCAATAACCTCATTAGCAACAATCACACTATCTATATGTCTCCTCCCCTGAATAAAGGCTTACTTATTAGGGCTAATCAGATTGTGCATAACCTGTCTAATCCTAATAGCTAGGACTTTAGAAATAATATGTCATACTATCAATTAATGAAATAGTTCTATAGTCCTTGACATTCTGAGGGTTAGAAGTTTTGGCCAGCAAGGCAATGTGGGATGCATTACTCCCTTTGGTTAGTCTGCCATTCCTGTAAAACCCCAAAAGGAGTTGCACAATGTTTGGTTTTAGCGTGTGTATGAAATGCTTGATGAAGGTAAAGTTGAGGCCATTAGTCCCAGGGGTCTTTTGATTCCCACATTCTGAGATGGAAGCTAGGATTTCAGATTCAATGAAGGGCAATTGAAGGAACTCTTTGTGTGGCTGATCAAGAGATTTAAGCCTTAGACCAAACTGTGGTCCGTTGGTATGTTTTTCAGAGAACCTATCCATGAAATGGAGGTAGAAACATTCCTAGATTAGAGCAGGGTCCTCCAACCAGATGGATCCATCCCAGAACCCACTGATCAAGTTCTTAGATCTAGATGCCTTGAGACTGTTATGGAAAAAAGCAGAATTTTCATCTCCCAGCTTAAGCCATTCGATCCTTGATTTCTGGTAATTGATGCTAAGTAGCTGTTTAGAGATGCATTATAACTTAGTGTGAAGATCAGACAACTGCTTCTGGTCAATGTTGTGCGCTAAAGAAGCTTCAATGTCCATTTCCACTACCTTAATACTTTGTAACAACATTTTTTCCTCTAGCAGGTTCCTTGTTGAGGACTGATTCCACAGGCGGATCTCAGCCTTTATTATCCTGATTTTTTTCATAATTTGGTTACTCCAGAATCCTTCAATGCATGTGTTGCACCAGACTTGCTTAATCATATCAGTATAACCACTATCAAGTAGCCAAACATCTAGGACCTTCAGAGGTTTGGGGCCCCAATCCAACAGTTTGGAACTCAAACTCACCGGGCAGTGATCAAATCCCTCCTTATCAAGACCTACCTGTATCCATGAGTCACTAGAATTTAGCCATTAGCTACTAACCAAAAAACTGTCTAAACGGCTCATGGCTCAGAGGGACTTCAGTGACATGGTAAACTTCCTACGCTCCATCCTAAGGTCCATCAGATCCACACTTGAGAAAAAGTCATTGAACAACTCCCTTTCCTGAGCATAGTTATGAACAACCATACCTTTCCTTTCAATGAGTGCCAAAACCACATTGAAATCCACCATAACAAAACACTTATCTAACTTAAGAGGCAATAAGTGACCAGATAGTTGTTGTCATTGAGATTGTTTCCTTGGCAGGTCAGCAGGACCATACACATGTGTGATAATGTCCTTTCACCAAACCAAAACAAGAGATACCTAGAAAACCATCTCCATTAAACATAGGAGATCTCTGGAATTTATTCTTATTCCATATGCAGAGCAGACCGCCAGATGAACCAACATACCCTGAATATCACCAGTCGAAATCAGTGTCATACCAAAGATAAGAACATAGTTTTTTTTATCAATAGTGGATAACGTTGTTTCCTGCAGGCTGATAAAATCAACCTTTTCTTCAATATCGGCTTTTTAACCTCCCATTTTATCTCTTGTCTACAGAGCCCACGTACATTAAATGTTATAATTTTCATAGAGATAGGATACTCCCATGCTCTAGAGGAGCAGGTGATGGTGCTGAAGCATGGTATTTAGAGGCCTCATAGCCTGACCTGACCATGTCTTCAAGAAGAGCCTTGAAGTTGCCATGATTATTGCCATATTCAATGCCAAGCTAGGCATCAATTTCCATAATAGAATCAATAGAATGAGAAGACACAACTACACGCTCACGAGGCGGAGGCAGGGGAGGGCTAACGGAGGAGTTAACCGCCAGCTGGCCTATCCAATTATCCAGAATAGCTAGGTTGCTAGATCTAACTGCATCTTCATTGTTCCTGGTCTGACTTCTTGTTTCAAGCCGGCCCCTACCAGCTTTAGGTTTGACAAGTAGCAGATGCTTGGGACTGATAGCTGTACTTACCACATCTGAGCTGTGGCCAAGGGGAGGGAATTCTTCAAAGGTTATAGGGACCTCTGTTAACACCTCTTCCTGTAGATCATAGAAGGTTAAAGGATGAGCAATAGGATCAGGTGAGTCCAAGACTTCCACACAGATAGGAGGATCCATAAACAACTTCCTGGATGGGGTTGATGCAGTGCCACCTCCACTTCCTCACTAGGCCTGCTAAAACTTTGTAAGTCCAGAGTAGGGGGAGCTTCTTCGACAGCCAGAGACAACTCTGGTACACTAGACATCGTATCATCCACAACTGACAGATGGGGAGAATGAATTGGCTTCACAATCATAGAGCACAAATCAGTTAGAGAAGGAGGCCACCAACTGATCTTGTGCAGTGCCAAGACTGAGACCCTATAGAGGGTGGAGCTTGTAGCCCAACTGAACCCACAGTGATTGGCACGGACTATGGATTTGCCTCTGGAGATTTCAAAACATCCTGAATAAAAAAAGAGTTAACTAAGTTGCCCAACGCAGGATAGTCTTCAACAGAATTCTCCGAGTTGATCACTAAGAGGTTTACAAATGACACGGATTCAGTATCATATAGAGATACCATATCATCTTGCCAAGTTGGCTCCTTTTTCACAGTCTCAACAACATATAAGGTGTGAAGGCGATCATCAATTTTCACCTGCAGAGTCTGATCCAGTTTAGTACCCAAAGGGACTTGGACCATCAAATGAGCTGATTCTAAGTCTTGTTTGACGAGCTAGTATCCTCAATACATATGAGGGAGCCTAGCGTGTTCCCTATGGAAGATAAGTTAATCCGACTGGTTGATGGTTCTTGAGGGGACCAGGGGGAAACATCCTTAACCGAGTTAGCGAGCCAAACCTTGTCATATGAGACAAGGTTAGCAAAATTTAGGGGTTCTTCCTCCCACAGAAGAACTGTACCAACATTTAGAGGGCTGACCACCACATTAAAGTAGCCAACGGATTTCAAGCCTTTCTGGAGGTCACGGAAAGAGTGTGGCTGAATGAGCATGGCCATATAACTCCGACTGAGCCAAGAGGCTTGGTCCACACTTGAACTTAGGCACAACACCTTTGCCCTACTAGGCACTGTGCCTGATGCAGATGCACCCGCCAAAGGAGTAGGCAGTGAAACCAGGGGAAGCTGCAGAGGGGTGATGGAGCTAGTAGTCTTAAACACTTGGATAGGATGGGGATGTTTAGGGAACCTGGCCTAGTTAGCCTGCAGGCGGTACGAACCTAACCAAGTATTGTTGAACTTGAATAACATGAGGTCTAAGTCTTCCACATTGTTAAACTCCACAAACCCAAATTGATGTCCCTTGAGGTTAAGATTGAGGGCAATTGAAAGATTCTGAATAGAGCCCTGATGTTTCAACACCCTACGAAGACGGTCTGTATCGCAATCTTTGGGAAAGTTGTTTAGGTAGAAGCTTAAAACTCCTGGCCGATGCGCTAGGAAGGGTTCCTTAGGTAGGGAAACTCGAGGACCCAGCCTTCCATGGACTTAGAGAGGGTTATGAGCTGGGAGCGTGGAGTTAAGCTGAGAGTAGACCATGGGGGCTTTACCGGCTTTGTAGCCCATCGCATGAGTTTCAGCTGATGGGAAGTAATTGTCCAAGTGGACTTCACCATAGTAGGAGATGAAGCTAGATCAAGGCAGGGGAACGAAGGCTTGATAGAATGGCACGGCGCTCCCCGACAACGTGAGGCTACCCCGGGGAGGGGGTCGGAGCGGAGGAGGTCAGAGGCAAGGGGCAAGAACTGCAGCGCGAAGGAGATCGGGGAAGAAGGGGTACAGTGCGTCGGAATCGCCATGTACGGAGAGGAAAAGGGATTGTACGGACAAACGTTCGAGAGGAAAATTTCTAAGTTAATCTGGGAAATATATTATTAATTAAAATATATATTTATACTCAAACTATAATTAAATTATATTAATAATTTTTTATATTTATAATTAAATAAAATTATAAATTTAAATAAATTTAATTAAACATAATTAATATTATATTGATAATTAAGATTTAATTAAATAGTATTAACATTTAATTATTTTAATAATTAAATTGTACGAATAATTTATAATCTGAATAATTAAAATTTTATTAAAATTAAAATAAAATTATTTAATAAATTGAATTAAATAAATTAAAATAAAGTTATATTACATTAATAACTAAAATTTAATTAATTGATATAAATAGTTCAAATTAAATTAAAATAAATTGATAATTCAAATTTAATTCAATTAAAATGAAACTAAATTTTATTAAGAATTAAATTATAATATAAATAATAATTAACAGCCATCTAAATTATATTAATAATTAAAGTTGTTTTTAAATTAAAATTAAATTAATATATCATAATGCTCAAACATTAATTCAATTATATTAATAATTAATTACATTAATAATTAAAATTAACTTAAAATTAAAATATACTACGTTAATATTTTAGACGCTCTCTGAAACATGCTTTTGTCCATTAGTGCATTTGATTATCTTGATTCTTCAATGTGGTAAAGGTTAGGTACAATCACGGAATGATATCCCTTCTAAAACCTCATTGACAGATTCCTCCTGTGAGATAAGGAGTAACTTGAGCTCATACCTTGTCATTCTGGGAGCCGAGACTCATGTGTTCAATCAATGTTTGTTGGAGCCTTAGGCTTGATAGACATTACCCGAAGTAATTCTATCAGCTCTCTTGTGGAAGATCTCAAAATTGCTATATGTGATTAACAAAGAAAATAGAGAGGCCATACCAGACAGTTGTTAGATTGCAAACAGCATGTAAAGATGTGGGTTAGGGGTTGAGCAACAATCAAAAGGTTGTGATGCTATAAGGTTAACAGTCTGAGCAATGCCAACTACTACGCTAAAGACTTCTGCTAGCATACTTTGTATGACTGCTCAGATAGTTGAATGTCAGCAGATCAATGTGGATATAGCCTCTAAGTCTTTGCTTATTGGTCTATAGTAACAATCTCATGACTATGATACTATACAGTGTGCAGGCAGAGCTGAGTTTTCTGGCACTGTAAAGACTCCTGTAGTCGTTTCATTGCAGCCTGCATAGCTGAAGGTCAATTGATCAATGTTGTTGTATACCCCCTCCTCGTCTCATTCGGTGTCTGAGAATCTATGATCTGTAATTTATTTTCTGTGCCTTTATACTTTCTTATTTCTTGTACAAAAGTTGTACAAATTCTTTTATTAATGAAAATTAGGCTTATGGAAAAAACAATTAAAGTTTAATTACATTATATTAATACTTGATTATATTTGTAAATAAAAATTAATTAAAAAATTAATAATTTGAATTAAAGTAAATTAAATGATAGTATATTAATAATTACAATTAAATTAATAATTCAAATCAATTAAACTATATTATATTAATATATTAAGAAAATTTAAATTATGTTAATAGTTAAAGTGTAATTGTGAGATTCACTTGAGAAGAACCGCGTTTGAATTTCCTCGGTACATTTTCTCTCCGTAGGCATGGCGACTTCGAACTTCTACAAATCTCTTCTTGACTCTACTCCGGTCGCCGCCATTCATTTCTCTGGTCCTTGACTGTCGTCTTCCAGCTACCCTCCTCCCCGGGCAGCCTCACACTCCCGGGGAGCGTCAGCTTTCCTTTTCTCATCTCCCTGCGTTTTCTTTGTTTCTCTGTTTTTCGCCTCAACCTCTGACTACCTTCCAGTAAACTTCTTTCGATGGCTCCAAATCCCTGGATTATTCCTCCTCACCAACTAAAACTGATGCAAAGAGCTGCAATTAAAGCCGGCATGGCTCCATTAGTTCAGTCCCATGACCCTTTTCCAGCGCTGCCTGTGCGAAACCACGCTCAGTTCATGAACGTTTGGGTCCCGGAATAAACTCGAATGAATCTCTGCTGTCAAATGCTTCAGCGATTACTAGCTTTTATATCACAAACTTTCCGGAGGGTTGTGATACAGATAGGCTCAGGAGTGCCTTGAAACATCAAGGAAAAAATCATAATCTCTCTATAGCACGAAAACTGAATATTCAAGGCCTTCATTTTGGTTTTGTGGATTTTGAAAATGTTGAAGATGAG
>JAOWBN010208999.1:0-14090 GCA_028565015.1 Pinguicula moranensis | reverse complement strand
CCCCCCCCCCCCCCCGAATGCCATCCGGAATATTTAGATCATGTTCAGCATGTATAGCATTTGTAGCTAAATTGCATAATTCAGAGTGAGAGGCTATACTTAAATCAGAAACAGTTTCTGGATCATGCTCAGCATCAATAATTAGATCAGCATCAGGTTGCTCAAGTGAATTGCTTAAATCAGTATCAGCAGCTAATTCTTGTTGTATTGTGATTGCTTCACTGGTTTTATGCACATTTTTTCCATCAGTTTCAGTCTCTTCCTTATTCGATGGTGGCAAATTGGTTTCAACCCTAACTTCATTGTGACAAGCTATTTCAGAATGAGAGACAAGGCATTTATCAGTATTGTTCAAAGGTGATTCATTCTGCTGAATATTAGCCCGGTATTTTCTCAACAAAATGCCAATTCTATCCATTTGAGCAGTGATTACAGGATCAACCAGAGACTCTGTTTGGTTCATATTTCCCTTATCAGACAAAAGCACTACAGTCTCAGTTTTAGTCACATTATCAGTACTAGCATTCTTACCCACCTTGTCATCGTTAGCTTTCTTAGCCACATTAGCAACATTTTGCACATTAAAATTAGTATTCTTAGACAGGTCAGTATCAGCAATATTAGCTTTCTTAGGCGCTATACAATTCCTATCGATTATGGCATCCTTTCTTTCAGTTCTAGTGTGTTCTAGCAACTTGTTTAACCTGCTTGATTCATCCTCCATTTGGTTCCCATTTCCCTTATCAGGCAATTGCACCACAGCCTCAGTTTTAGACGCAATAAAATCAGCTATTAGGATAGGCGTCTTACCTGTGTCCGGTGTAAATGTGACAGCTGATGTTCCTGCTTTACCTGTGTCCACTGTTTCCACCATTGGATTTTTATCTTTTGATGTATTTGGCTCTTTCCGACTGGTGTCCTCCAAGCCCATTGGTAGCTTTGACACTTGCTGGTATGTCTGTGTTATTTTGGGCTTCCCCCTGCCAGTGTTTTTTTGCTGCTCTGTATGTGCAGTGGGTTCTTTCCGGATTGCTGCCTCTGGATGTAAGATTTTGCAGCTGCTCTTCGAGTGCCCTTGCTTTAAACAGTGTGTGCAGTACTGAGGTATGTTTTCATACTCAATCTTTTGCCAAAATCCCTCAGTACCTGCAACTATCCAAATCCTTCTCGGTGGCTCTTTAATTAGATCTAGCTCCACACATATCCGAGCTAGACTCGGACGATTAAGCTGGGATGTAGCCTGATCCATCATAATAGGTTTACCGATCGTGGAGGCGATGGAGCACATGCTGTCTCTCCTAAAAAATTGTACTGGGAGGCTTGGCAGTGTTATCCAGACCGGAGCAATGGCCGATTCTGTGTTTTGCCGGAAGTCCGGCGTCCATCTGAAAACTCGCATCGGGCAGCCATTTATCAGCCATTGCTCTCTAAGCCATAGCCGATTACGGTCCTCCTCGCTCTGAAATCGGAGGAGGATGTGTTTTTGATCCAATAATCCAACGGAGAACTCGGACTTGAGCCCTAGCGCCGTTAATGTTTTCCGGATATCTCTGATAAGAGGACGGCCATGTGAAAATTTCCCTATTAGCGCAAGCTTGAACGGCTTGTTCAAGATCTCCATCTCTCCGTCGGAGAAGGAGATGGCGGGTTCTCCTTTCCAGATCCAGGGCGTCTTCGGAGGAATCAGCTCCTCTGCTTTGGTCTGGTTAGGTGCCAAGATTGAAGCAAACGATTTGGACGGCTTGTCGGGCGGCTTGTCATTGGGAGTGGCCGCCGTTAGGGGCGGCCACGCCGCGGCCTGGTCGGCCATCGCGGCGACGGCAAGAGGCGGAGGGTTTCGCAGGATGTTTCGAGAGAGAGAGCGTGGAGTTCGAGGCACACTATGTAAACGTGTGGATGAGGACGAACAACATATGTTTCAATGGTAGATTGAAAGTTACAACCAATCGAATGCATGAAGGGATGTAAATATTCGTGGAAATGTTTTATTTTTCTTTGATAGTAAAACATTCTTTTCGAACATTTTCATTATATATATATATAGGTTATTTTATAGGCCTAACTATGAAAAAGTTTTTCACATGCTAAATTTATTTAATCAAATAAAGTAACTTTTAGTCGAAGTAATTGTAGTGGCGTTCAAATGTTCCTGGAGCAATCTCTATGAGAACATCTGAACTCGTTTGGGTGAGAGTTTTCCCCAACGGTAGACAACCTACTAAGTAAAGGTATATTGATACAAGAGATGATGTAGAGATGTGTGTTCTGTGCGCAGAGTATGGAATAAGCCCAACACTATTTCATGGAATGTAATCAGGCGAAAGATCTCTGGCAACATGTGTACACCTGGTTTGGATTAGTCTATGTTGAGTCAATGACTATACAGCTTCACTTTTATGCACATATGGAGCTAGTTGAAGGAGTGGAGGGACAGGAACTCTCAAGGTTCATCATAGCTGCAGAGGAACGCAGTGCGATTTGATGTGGAATCTACTGCAGCTGAACCATTAGATTGGGTGCAAAACTTGGTTTGAAACTGGATAGTGGCACATAAAGCTCACCACAGGAGTTTCAATCAACGATTGGCAACGTATCCCATAGCTTTGATGCACTATTCACCTTAATCAAAACCTGCTGCCAGATTAGTGTGCTTTACTCTCCAGCTGTATATGGAGGGAAAGAGTGCTGGAGTTTTGTTTTGTAAATATTTAGGCCGTTTTGTCATATTATTTTAATAATAAATATTTAATTACAAAAAAAAACATTTCCACGAATAAAGGATGCCTCGATCCCCCCGTTCCCCTAGAAAACTGAGGTCATCAATGCAAGGACAGGAGGCAGAAGAAATCATTTTGTAATCGAGTGCTTTATCATTGGTAGGGAGAGAAAATAATAATGGGGTAAAAAAAGGTGATGGGATAGGACTGAAAGAAGCATTAATAGAGGGGTCTAGAAGGACCAAAATATTACCATTCTTTTCTACCGTCACTTGTAGGAAGGACCATTTATTTTCTACATGCAAACTTTTTGGAAGTATCAAAATTTTGAACCATCTTGCCTTTCAAAGTGATAATAAGGTATTACTACAACTACACTACAAGGGGCAGAGATGCATATCCAGAGAGCGGGCAATGATGAATCCTGGAGATTGGATAAGGCAGTGCCACGAAGAGAAGATTTGTCCTTCAAACAAAAGCTGAGACAAAAATCTGAAGAGATGCGATGAGCCCAGCCCAGTTAAAAAGACATCATTCACTATAAAAAAGAGCATTTCTTAAGGATGTGCACATGCATCCCCTTCCCCATATGCGTCTGCCCTAAGGAGCGAGACACACGTCAACGGCGACTAAGGGAAATATTTGGAGCGGACAAGATACACATCTTGGGGTGTTACACTATTTAAAAAAAAGGCAGTAGAGTATTTTTTTTAATCGCATGGGATGATTGGAGTTAGGTGGAGTTTTGGATGGGGAGTGCTTATGCCCGTCGCCCATGGTTCCGCCCCTGATTGTTAGGGAAAGATATTAAAATAATAAACTTCGTGCCTTGACTCATGGTCTGTCTTCGTCGGAGATCAAAGATCCGGGAACGGTTTCGCCGATGTTGGGCAACGAAGAAGTTGCCCTACAACGAAGAAGTTGGTGCTTGTTAGTGAGGGCTGATCGGATTCAACTAAGACACAGTTGATCCTTGCGCGTCCGAAGCGTAAATTTAGGATTGAGGGTTTTAGTTTTCTTCCTGGCGGCGTCCATCTCATTAAGGAATTGATCCGAGCATTTTTCTCGGCCATCTATATTAGCCAAAAGATCATGACTCCGAAGAATTGGAGTGATCTAACCAACCTAAATCAAGTAGTTTGATCCATCAAGCTTAATAGAGGCAACAAAATCAGAAGGGTACCTGGTCAGAATGATGGAAAAGGAGTAAGTGAACAGGAGCTACATTCTTCTTATTTTTTTTTATCTTCTCCTGTAGTACCTTATGTCTTGTTACAGAACAGAGGAAAGGAACCAAACCGTTCCCCTGTATGTGAGGATGAAACCACAAATCTTTGTGTAAGATTCCTGAGAATATGGGGGCGGCTTGGAGTGTAAATATGTAACTACTCATTGTTAATTAAAAAAAATTTGCCTATCAAAAAAAAAATAGAGACAACTTGAGGGATGCTTGGTAGGAAGGAAGTGGACGTGTTGGCAGCCATGAAGAATAAGTTTGGACAGCCGAAAACATTGAGACAAAAGTGGTAAATGGCTCCCATACCACTAAAGATATTAAAAACTATTGAGAAAATATACGTTTAACGAGGTTGATCTTTAATGATAAAAAAAAGTTTCTAAACTATATCATAGAGTTACCATTCTTGTTCTTTAAAAAATCCAAAAAATATCATTGTTTTTCAAGGATATATATATATATACACATGCATATACATATACATATAGATTCCTCAAAATTCGAGCTTCATCATCAATTTAAGGATATTTTGATATATAAGTCCTCGGCATGAATACTAGATTTTAATTCGAAATCCATGTTCATTGAAAGTAGCTGTTGGAACAATTAATCCCCCGGCAACTACTGGCTTTAGAAAAATAAATGTAAAGGCTTCGTAAATCGTACCCAAAAAAAAATATCAAGGTTGAGTCTAGTTATTTTTATAATAAAAAAATTAAATTGAAATAAAATAAATGCTGACATGGACCGGAGGGTGATGACATAATTGACTCAAGAACAGAAGTTGTTGATACTGAAACGACAGAAACCCTAGGATTTCGCCGTCGTAGCATCACCACCGTGTCGGATTCTACCCTGAATCCGGATTAGAACCGACAATTGGACCCAACCACAACACGGTACGGTCACATATCTCCTCCCCCAAACTAGGAAACTAGAAACCAATTGCTAGAATGTCAACCTGGACCGTTGTTTCCCGGCAGTCAAATAGAGTCCGACAACAAATTAGGGATGGGAAAGCCATAAGTAACCTAGGTAAACCAATTAGGAGAACCTTCCCAAGCCGTCCAAGTAAGGCTATTGATAATCGTAGTAGTGGGCTGGCAGAGATAGGCAGGAAACAAAGAAATGGGGACGACCGCCTCGGACCGAGCCAGAGAGATAGCAGGATGGGGGGTATGAAGGATACCAAGTGTCATTTTACATTACAAATTTCCCACACGAAACCAACCTCAAGGAGCTAGAAATGTATGTGAAGAACCGGGGGCTTTAATCGACTTTTTCATACCGCGAAAACTCGCGAAATCAGGCATGCCTTTTGGTTTTGTGGTTTGTGAAAATGTGATGTCAACGGAGGATATGGAATTCAGATTGTGTAATATCTGGGTGGGGTCTTATAAGGTGAGAGCAAACCGTACTAGATTCGCAAGAGAAGCCCTAAATGTAGACAAGGAAAATCCTAACAGAAAACCCCTGGTTAGAGAAGAGAAAGACAAAGGACAGTTCAAACCTGGTACTTCTTATATAGATGCGATTACTAATGGCAAGAGGGTAGCAGGCACAGAGAGAAGGACTGAAAAGGTAATGGTAGAAGAAGGTGTGGACCTAAAATTCAACACAGTGAGACAAGACTCACTATGGCTAAACTACAGCCGTGTGGGTACATTGAAAGACAAGGAAGGATGGAGAGAGTTGCATATAGTCCTGCAAAGAGGGGGATATTATAACTTGAAAAGTAAGTCCTATGGGAGTTGGTAAGGTCCTAATATGGGAGGATGAGGAAAAAGACCTAAGAAACTTGCTGAACCATGATTTGCAATGGATAGAGAATTGGGTTACAGACCTAAAGGATTGGACTAGACAACCTTCTATCAAGGAAAGATGTTGTCGGATCAAGATATATGGACTACCGTACCATGCGTGGAAGGAGGAAATTTTCAAGGCCGTAGGTAATAAAGTGGGAAAGATGTTAAGGATTGATGAGGTTACTACCAAGAAATTGTATCTGGAGGTGGCACATATTCTAATCCAAGTTGAGTTAAGTGTTGCAGTGAATCAGATGCTAAGAATTCAGATTGAAGGGCAGATGTGCAATGTGAGGGTGGTGGAAGTAGGGGAACAAAAATTCAACAGAGAGGAATGGTATGAGGAAGAGACAACATTGAACTCAACCGATGAAGAGGATGATTCAGAAAATGAGTACAGTGGTGATAGAATTTCAGAAGGCGGAAGCTAGATTGAAAAAACCGGGTCAGTGAATAATGAGAAGGTACGTGTGAACCAAAAATTATCTATAAGACAGAAACAGAAACTTGCAACAGATCCAATATGGAATAGAATGAGGATAGGGAAATGAAAGATGGTGAGCAGGCACAAGAAGGTAAATTCTGGCAACCAAGTAGGGTAGAGTGGTGGCTGACTATAACAAGACCCTTGACTGAAGAGGAATGGGAAAGTGACAGCAGAGAAGGGGTGGGGAGTCAGAGAGGAGAAGCAGAAGAAGTGATCCCAGAGAAACAACAGTTTGATTTAAAAAGTGTAGCAATTAGGGGGGGAGGAAAGGAAAGCCTATTGAACAATCTAGTTTAGGAAAGTCTTAAGAACATCGAGGAACAGATAATGGCAGAACTACCATAGGCACGTAGAGAATTAAATTGGGATGAGGGACAGCGGAAATCAGAATTAGCTTAAAATATTATGGAGCCGGTGAAGGATTGTATGCAAGGGGAAAGAAGGGCGTGGGAAGAACTGAAACAAAAGGACAATAAAGTTGAAGTTACAGTATTGAACAGGACTGAAACCCCAAAACAAAGGATTTAAAAACCAGAAAAGATGGAAAAACTGTACACACCTACGAAAGGAAGAGGGAGAAAACACACGGATGGAGGTAAATCTAGGAAGAAAAAAACAGCACATAAAAGCCAAAACCAGCAAATCTTGGAGGAGTGGAGGGAGTATCTAATGACAAATTCAAGACCACAGGGAGTGGCTGAAGTGAGTAAGGAGGTGAAATATACCGCATCTATGACAGATAGTGGAATTGAAGTAGCTAATTCAAGAAATTTGAAGCTTGAAGCAGAGGCAACAATGAAGTTTGGCAAAACCTTGGGGTTGCAACATCAGCAAAAGATGAAGAAATTATGAAGACACTCTTACAAATAATCAAGACACATGCTGCAGAAAAGGAAAGAAACCAGAAGCAGGGGGAGGATAAGGAGCAACAAGAAAAAATCTGATGCAGATAATGACTTACAATATTAGGGGAATGGGAGGTAAGGGACGCATAAGGAGAATTAAATAGATGATATTTGAGCATAAAGTTGATTTTTTGAGCTTACAAGAGACGAAGAAGGAGGTGATTACTAGGAAATTTTGTGAAAGTTTATGGATGGACAATAACTTTGATTGGGTGTACAAAGGATCTAGGGGACTGTCAAGGGGACTTGTGTGCATATGAAACAAAGAGAAATTCAAAAGGAGTAGTATGATAGATGGGGAAGGAGTATTTGGGGTGTCAGGGTTATGGGCAGGAGACCAAGTCATATCGAATATAATCAATGTGTATGGACCAACAACGTTATAGGAAAAGCAGAAAAAATGGGATAGCTTAGTTCAACTCAAGAGAGGAAGAGTTAATGAAAAATGGTGCATTATGGGTGATTTTAACGCAGTGTTGGACAGATCAGAAAGGAATGGGATTTCTAGCAACAGGAATGATGAAGAGATAAATCAGTTTAGACAATTTGTTAATAATATGCAACTCCAGGATTTGAGAATGCAGAAGCGTAAGTACACATGGTATTTGTCATCTATGAAAGCAATGAGCAGATTAGAAAGATTTTTGGTGAACACTAAATGGTTAGGGAAGGACACAAACTGGATCCAGTCTGGATTGGAGAGGGAGGGGTCAGATCATTGTCCTGTTTTGTTGAGTGCAAAACAGCAAAATTGGGGCCAAAACCAATGCGTGTACTTGACTGTTGGTTACAATCTAAAGAGTATAGAGTTAGAGTGAAGAAAGTTTGATCTGAAACCCAAGTGAGTGGGTATGCAGGATTTAGAATCAAAGAAAAGATCAAAAAAATTAGAGAAGAGATAAGGGAATGGAATAATGCAGAACCCAGGGACATAGAAGCACAAAAAAAAGGAGGTAAGAAATAGTCTGAAGAACCTGGAACTTGAAGCTGAAAATGGAGATTTGAGTATAGACCAGCACAAGAGGACCATGGATCTGAGACAGAAGGAATCTGAACTTTTGAGAAAACAGGAAAGCACACTATATCCGAAAGCAAGAATACTGTGGTTACAACAGGGAGATGCAAATTCCAGTTTCTATCACAGGTGGGCAAATAGAAATAGATTGCGAAATGCAATACAAGGGGTGTGGGTACAAGGAACTTGGATAGAAGGTGTGGACATATTAAAAGAGGCTTTTAAAGTGCACTTTCAAAAAAGGTTTCTACAGCTGTCTGACAGATTTTAAATTTTATTATTATTATTATTTCTAATTCTGTATTACTATATAATACATAAAATATGCAAGTACAAATTGAACTTTTAATTTTTATTCAATAATACCCGACCCCAATGAGTTTACTTCCAATTATTTTTAATTTCATCATTTCTTCTAAAAAAATGTACCCCTACTTATTTCATCAAATTATCTAAATTCTTTTTTGTTGCTATGGAATAAATGCCTGCTGTAAAGTCAAGGAAAGCAGCCGACAAAGCAACCAACTCATTTATTGCCAACAAGAAGACAGACAGATAGGCAGACAGGCAGCCACAAAAAGTAGACAAGAATCAAAGCTAAGTCAAATTTACGCACGCTTCATTTATTAGTTGTATGATTTGTACTATAAATATGTTGTAGACACGATAAGTGAAGAAGAGAGGAAATAAGGCATAGAAAGATTTGAGTTTTATTGTTTGCTCATTTGTTTACAGTTACTCGAATAATTGACAATACGTTATCAGCACGACTCTACTACTGGGCTTCTAGCATTATTATTGAGGTAAAGTTAATTAATTATTGTTATAATGTCTAATCTTTCTAAACTTGAATTTGTAGATTTGGATATCACGGAAAAAAATAATTGTCATGGATTCTTGATACGGAAATCCATCTAGATGCTATAGGTCTCGGAGACACCATAAAACAGTTTCTAGGAGTGATGAAACAGGATATATTGGAAATGATGCGGGAATTCTACAGAAATTGTAAAATTGTAAAGGGTGAAAATGCAGCGAATATCACACTAGTACCAAAAAATGCATCTCCGCAAACAGTGGCAGATTATAAACCCATAACTTTAGTAGGCAGCACGTATAAAATCCTTTCAAAGGTATTAGCTAACAGACTGAGCAAAGTTTTGGAGGAAGTCATTGGCCCGAACCAGATGGCTTTTATTGGGGGAAGACAGATTTTGGACGGAGTTTTAATCACAAATGAAGTTGTAGATGAAATGAAAAAGAGGAAAAAATCAGCTTTAGTGCTAAAGATTGATTTCGAAAAAACATATGCTACAGTGAGTTGGGAGTTTCTACTGGATGTGATGAAGCGAATGGGATTGCCAACGTGTTGGATATGGTGGATAAAGGAGTGTCTTTGCTCAGCAACAACTTCCATCCTAGTAAATGGAAGCCCAACGAGTGAATTCATCCCATAGCGAGGATTAAGACAAGGAGACCGCCTTTCTCCTTTCTTATTCCTTATGGTGGCAGAGGGACTATCAGCTTTAATCCGTAAGTCTATAGCGCTAAAAATGTATTCACCGTTGGAAGTTGGAGAAGAGAAAGTACAAATTTCCCACCTACAGTTCGCAGATGACACAATCCTGTTTTGCCAACCTACATGGGAAAATGTGAAGGCAGTGAAAGCTATACTTCATAACTTTGAGATGAGCTCGGGGTTGAAGATCAATTTTAACAAAAGCAATCTCATGGGAATAAATGTGCCAGACAACAAAATCCAGAATATGGTTGAGTACCTGGACTGTAGACAAAGTCACATACCTTTTGTATATCTAGGATTACCTGTGGGAGCTAATCCAAGAAGAGCAGCATCCTGGAAACCAATCCTGGAAAAATTCAGAAAAAGATTAGGATTGTGGGAAAACAGAAATATCTCGGTGGGGGGGGAAAGTTAGTTCTCATCAACTTCGTTTTAGCAGCTTTGCCAGCCTACTACTTTGCATTCTTCAAAGCCCCTAGAACTGTCATTCAAAAGTTAGTCAGCCTACAAAGATCCATTTTTTTTTTGGGGGGGGGGGAGGGGGGACCGAATCAAAGAAGAATTAAATTAATTATATGGTCAAAAGCATGTCAACCGAAGGAAAAGAGGGGGCTGGGAATCAAAGGGTTGGAAGAATATAATAAGACTATGTTAGGAAAGTGGGGGTAGGATACTTGATCAGAAACATGAGCTATGGAAGGAGGTTTTAAGATCTAAATATGGAGTAGATGGAAGGCTAATGGTGGGGGAGATGCCATAACTAAGACAAAAAAAAGAAAATAGGGAGAAGAGGGAGAAGGAGGTCAAATGGAGGGGCATCAAAGTTTTGGTTAGATTTAAGTGGGGTACTGGAGGGTAACTGGTTCAAACAGGGAATGGAGTTAAGGTTGGGTAATGGGAAGAGAATAGATTTCTGGGGGGATATATGGATAGGAGATAAAAACTTTGCAGAAAAATTTCCAAGGCTACAGAGAGTGGATAAGATGAAAGGCAAACAGTGTTTGAACATGGGAGCTGGGAGGGGTGTGTGGTCGTGGAAATGGGAGTGGATGAGGCAATTAAGAGAAAGAAAGAGAAGAGATCTTATTGAACTAACCCATTTTGTACAGGGAAAAGCACTGATGGAGCACGATGAAGACAGGTACTGTCATAAAGGAAACTCTGAAGGAAAATACACAATGAAAGCGGCATACGAGGCAATTCAAGGAGAACAACAAGCACCGTATTCTGAATATGAAATACAAAAACTAAAAGCAGTATGGAGCAGAATTATACCAAAGAAAGTCTCGGTGTTCGCTTGGAGATTATTATAGAACGATTTACCTACAAAACCGAACTTACAACACAGAGGAGTTATCAAACCAGACATGGAAATAAACTGCACCTTGTGTAAGTCAGAACCGGAATCTGAGCAGCACCAATTCTACTTGTATACACACAACAGCTTGTTATGGAACTTGATCAGAAAATGGTTGTCCATCCCAACAGAGGCAGGGCAAATAAATGGATTGGAAGCTTTCATGTCATCGAAGCCGCCAAGAATCAAGGCTCAAATATGGCAAATGGTATGGATGAGCACAACATGGAACATTTGGAAAATGAGGAATCAGGTACATTTTAATAGTGAAGACTTATATCCGGAAGATATGTTACAAAAAGTACAGAGATGGAGCAGGGAGTGGATGCGTTTCAACCAAAAACAGGAACCTTTGTACTCATTAATGGACTGGATGTTGGCTCATATGGTGTGTATGGGTGGCGATACCAAATGAAAGATAGGAGACAGTCTGGTAAATACCTACAGGTCAGGAGAGGAAAGGTTTGATTTGCTATAGAAATGGTCAAAAGAGTGGCTTCGATAGAAGTCTGGAAGCCATAAATATTGTACAGTTGTATTATCTTTTATATCAATAAAAATTTTGCTTAACAAAAAAAATCGGAAGTCGTTGATCCTATACTGTCATCCGTCATCACCAAGCATTGGCAATATTATATTTAAACCTTAATGTTTAATTTATGTGGCGGGGCCGATCTAGCTTAAGGTTGCCAGACGGCCATTCAGGATTACACACCCAATTTATCAATTGATGTTCAGCCCGTCAGGCACATTCATTTATATATATATATATACTTTTTTTAATATTAAAAAAATTAGAAAAAAAAGTAATGCAATAGTATTGGACCATCCATCGTGTCTAGATATAAGGCACGACACGGTCAGTCTATCGAACCGGGCCAGCCAACCCACTAGCAAATCGTGTCGGACCAACCCAACACGACCAAAATTGTGACTCGAGCTGGATGGTCCATTTTGCATAGGCCCATATAATTACTTCTAACTTTAGCTGGTCCATTTTGCATAGGCCCATATGATTACTTCTAGCTTTAGTTGGTCCTGAAAATCTAGCTCGCCGGTCCAGGCCGGAGGCATGTCAATGTGGCTCGATCCCTATCACTTGATATTTCAAAATTAAAATTATATGCAAATGGTATTCAAAAATTGTGGTCTCTGTCCAGTTCCGTCTTTTTTAACAGTATATTTTGGACCAGGAAGGATAAATGATGCTAAATTTGGATGGAATCAAAGACTCAAGACTGATAACAATTTCTCTTCTCATCTGCTCATTGGGCTCCATGATAATAATGACAAGGCCCAAACTTGTCCGGATGTAGGCCGAAATAGCCGAACCTGTCGAGATTTGAACAAGTTGTGGAAGGTTGTGTGAAGAGGTTTGCATACTACCAAATATATAAGCCCCCAAAAGTGTGTTGAATAGTTATTTACAAAAAAATCTGGTTGGTTTACCTTCTCGTCCATAGCCGGCCCCTTACTGTTTTCATGTTTCGTAGCTTGGAGGCGTGGACTCTGTCGACTATCTGAATCACCATTTAGAACTACTGCTTCCTTTCCAATTTCAATTTAATTTGACGGAAGTTCCTACTAAATTTTATGAACTACCCACGAAGAAGATGGGGGAATCGTTTAATTGACAAATAATTCATCATTTCATGTCAATAGCATAGCCTATACGGCTTTACTCAGTACTCTGATGGCGGAGAAAGGATACCCAGTTCGACTTGGGATCATGGGATGCCCAAATATCGCGAGAAAGGTAACGAGGGCAATACATCTATCCCCCAACGCCGAACTCGTAGCTATAGCCAGTCGTTCAATCGACAAGGCGAAGGCTTTGGAGAACAAATTATCAGAAAATGTGAAGCTTTATGGGGATTTTGAGGATTTGTTGCTTGACCCTTTAGTTGATGCAGTGCAATGTACATACTTTACAGACTAGTTTGCACTCAAAATGGGCGGTCAGAGCGGCACAGACGGGCCAACATTTGCTATTGGAGAAACCCACCGCCCTTGACGTGAAGGTGCTTGATGAAATGCTCGATGCTTGTGAGGCTAACGGAGTCCAGTTTATGGATGTAGCATGTGGTATCACCATCCAAGGACTGCAAAAATGAAGGAAATGATGTCGAATTCAGAGCTTTTGGACGTGTTAAATCTGTGAGTTTACACTTTACATGCTTGTGGTCTAATATTCATAATGTTCCCTTGATTCCACATTAAAATAACTGGTTGCATAATTTTGTAAAGGAATTTCTTTGCTAGGCATTTTGCAGCGCAATGACCAAGTTTAGTTCATTTCAGAAAGACATATCATATCTCCCCATTGATTCTAGTTCACATTGTTTCTCGCTATCCATGCGGATGGATTTGGATGCTATTAGATCATCTTTGGCACTTAGAAGATGACCGATATATCCGACCTTGAGATGATAAGAATACATGAACAAAGATGCTGAAGAGAATAGTAGTTGTTAGAAACCTCTGTGGGAGCTACAGAATGTTCTTGTTTTCATTGTCTGCTTAGGTTTTCTCCAGAACTTTACCTAGGTAGAAGCACGGGGTTAAATATTCAAGTCTTAGGAGATAACAGTGGGAGAACTCTGCATCTGTCTCTTTCTGCTTATGTATCTCAATGGTTTTTATTACTGGAAGCTGGCAAAGGATAAGATAATATTGTTACTTACTTTCACTTTGTGTGAGCGAGCAAATTTTGGATCGGGATGGCAATAGTGAGGGGTACCACGACAATCACAACGTACCCAGTATATTACCAACTAAGTTGGGGTCAGATGTACGCGGTCTTACTCTTGAAATTATACAAAGAGGCCATTTCCGTTGCGACCCAATATGCATTGCGCCATTTGATATTTTGAGTTCCAGCAACTTTACTAAATAGAAGCACTGTAATTTAATAGAGTCATTTTGCTCTAATCCACTATTAGCACAAAGCTAAAAGATGACTCTTACAGCTCCATTTGCAATGGACAAAGTGAGGGTACCTTTGAGGCATTTTACAAGTATTCACCACTCTATTATGTAATAAGT
>JAOWBN010208988.1:0-14091 GCA_028565015.1 Pinguicula moranensis | reverse complement strand
ATCACATCTCACCAATATCAAGGAAAATCACATAAAGAAACTAACCAAAAAATTCGCGACATACCCGCTTCGTGCAACAACAACAGGGATTCTTCCCCCTAATCCTTGATCGATCGTGTGAAATGCAGACCCCTCACCCCAGAGTCAGATTGAGAGGAACAAAAAAAAGGATCCACCCAAAGCTTGTTTTATTGTAGGATAGGGTTAGGTTTGCAGAATTGGACGAAATCGAGATTGGCAGAGTAGAAATTAATGGCGGAATGAAGGAGCCCGGGCCTAGTTTTTGGTGAAGCGACCAGGGTCCAGGACCAGGCTGCTAACCCAATGTCAGCACGGATGTATACAATTCAATGAACCATGGTTCATGGTTGGTTATCAATCACTCGGGGATGGGTAATTAAGAGTTCATTAGTTGATTTGATTAATTTGCCTGCATCTGTATAAAGGCTATATAATTGTTTGTTGGTTAAGCTTGATTACATAATATTCCAAATCTATCATGTTACATGTAAAACTAGTACCCAATTCAATGGAAAAGTGCGAGTGGAGTCATGTACTCCCCACCTAATGTAGCGCGTACTCCACCAAATCTAGCCCCTGTTTTGCGCAGCCTTCTTAAAATTATAATTGGCTTATAAGCACATTTTTTTTAAAAAATAACTCTTTTTTTGAAAAAATATGATTATAGCTAATTATAAGCATAAGAAGGCTGCACAAAATACTCCATAATCTTCTGTTTTTTTGTTGATAATATCCCATATTCTTAAACTATATATGTTGAAAAATCCTTGCTTTTTTTTTCATTTAAAAAATAATATGTTATAAATACATATAATTATATAAATATGTATTGATTATGACCATTTCTGTATTTCTGTATTTTGTAACTTCTTGGCCTAAACCTCTCTCTATATAAAAGTCTAATGTAAATAATGGACACAAACTTTTGACAATGATTATAATCTCTTCTTTTTTCTTTCGTAAATTCTTAATATTACAATACGCTATCAACACGAGTGCCCTACCGCTGAACCTCGGCTACATCCCGAAGAAGAAGGTGAATAGTCAGGAGAAGAAGATGGTACCAACTTAAAACATCTCCTAAGCTTTCATTTTCTCCGGGTTCTCCTTTGCCTACTTTAAAGTATGTCTACGTTGTATTACTTGCTGTAAATATGCATGACCACTATTTGTGATGTGGGCTAAAAGCAAGGTGGTCAATTAGGCCATTATGTGTTGGTCACAAAGCCCAAATCGCACCCCACATCTCACCAACTAGGCCCAGGAAGTAGTCAGCCCATGTCCCTTTCCCACTAGCACAACCCAAGAAAAGAGAGTGATGATTTCATAATCCCATGTGAGAAAATGTGTTGGAGGTGAAAAGCTCTACAAAGATGACAAGGACCCACTTGAGTTGTCCTTCATTCTGTGGACAACATTCACCAACTTGGCCTATAAAAGGGGAGAGGTCCGAACACCAGAGGGGGAGACCAACAAAGATTAGTAAGAGAAATTCTTCTTCCTCTTCACGTGTAGGAAGGAAAGAAGAGAGAGGGAAGCATTCTTTCTTATTAGAAAAATATTGGTGGAAAGTTTGTATCCTTTAGCCATATTTTCCGCAAAAATATTGATCTTGCTCCTTATAGAGGATTTCTTCAATAAACAATATTTTCGTAAAAGCAGTGTGATTTCGTGTCGCGTCATTTGGCGCCGTCTGTGGGAACTCGCTACAAAAAGCTTCTGTCAAAAAATGGAGCAAGAGAACAGTTCTGACACCCGCCCCTCAGGTCAGTAAAATACTGCGATACAAATCTAACGAATTTAGTTTTTGATCTCAGGGATAAATTAAGAACCAGATTCCAGAATTGTTTTGCTAATTCAGCCAACTGTGGCTCCCACCTCCGTTGCTGGAAAACAACGAATTCCCGAAGCCGAATTTCTTGCTCGAGAAAGCTTTACTGCTCACCACCGCTACACCGCCGACCACACCAAACACAATAGGGACAGGGATTCGGTCGTGTTGTACGCGGGTGTTGTACGTGGTCGCATCAAAACGGGGCTGAATCCTCCTCTCCCGGCTTCCTACTGCAGCAACATCGTGCTCTGCACATATGCCTCTGCAAAATACTCGGAATTGGAGGAGCCGTTGGCGGATGTTGTCGAGCGTGTCTCTGTCGAATCTGCAAGGATCATCGACGAATATGCGATATCGGCTATTGATTGAGGTGTGGTTTACAGATGTTTTTCCGAATGGCAAATTCTTGAATTCTTCATGGTGGAGATTAGGGTTCACAGAGCTCTCTTAAGTCTTCCTCTGAATCATCACAATATTCACCATCTTCAACATGTCCTACGTAGATATCATCTCTACCACTTCCATGGGATTTTTGTTTCCCAGCATCCTCAATTTTTACTATGCTTTCTGGCATGTGAGGCTATGCAGGGTCGTGTAAATCGCCATTCCATGGACAGTTTTCAAACTCTACATACAAACTCCATAGCCACTCTGCAAGAACAGACGAGGACTGGGGATCTGCTACTTCTCCGCCGCCATCCCGCCGGCGGCGGCATCTTCTCTGTCTCTTGGGGTTGTGTTGCAAAATGCTTCTCTCTAGCCTGTGCCCATTTCCCAATACAATTCCAGACAAGAGAAAGAGATGCCTTGACAAACCAACTACTCTTCATGAAAATTCCTAGGAAATAATAAAGGTGTTCACCGACGCTTCTCAGTGCACATTTGATTGCACTCGCTTGTGCAACTTCCGATACTGGGTTGCTTAGTTCAATCAATGGATCTCTAAGTTCCCATGTAGGGGCTCAAGTTATGGAACAAGGCCCTTGGTCTCTTATCTCTTAAAGTAAAAATGATGCTAAACTATTTTTTTGCAAATGATTACACTCTCGATCCAAGGCAAAATAAATCTACGCCCAGAAGAAACATCCCTTGTTGAGCTTCTACAAAAGAGTCCAAAGTTTAAGAAAGCTTTTTATGAAATATTGGAGCATAAGGCATCTGCGCATCCTTTTGAAAATGCCAAATCTCTGCTGCCACCTAACTCATGGCTTGATTCGTTCCCTGTTCCTGATCATAAACGTGATGCGCCATGCTGAAAATTCAATGACTCTAACCTTTGGAAGTGAGCTGACGTCAATCCATCCACCGCGCCGCCATGATACGGGTTCTTTTCGCCGCATAGCCTGATGAATCTAATCAAGAGCCTCTCCGTATACGCCACGATTTACAAGCACGAGAAGGCGTTCAATTGCAGTAACAGGGACCTTTTCAAGTGGAAGTATCTCTGGAATAGTATGGCCGATAAATTCGATGTTGAATTCTGGGAATTCGATAAGCATCTGGAGTATGTGAGCTTGGTGGAGAGGATGAAGGACAAGGGTCCCGTCTGGGATGAGATTGTTGTGAAAAATGGCCTGACGCCAACGAAATTGGAGGAAGTTCTTTGAAGGATAATAAAATATAGTTCTTAAGGGAAAAACCAGAATTTGGCCCCCTCGGCCCCTACGTACCCCCTTGAATTTATTTTCCACATCACATATATTTCAATTCCAAACCCGGACAACACAACTGCTCATTCAAAGAATTATTTTCGATATCATTGGAGTATCAATTCACCTTTATAATATGAATCAAGAGCGAAAGAAATCTCTTGAGACTCTTGATTCTGACGGGCATCGACTTCTTCTCCGTTTCAGTACTTGGAGATTTATTTCATCATTGGCCTATATGTCCCAGTGACTTCTTAAGTTAAATTCGGATCAATCGGAGCTCAAACACTTCATCAGTGCCCACAACTTTCTCGCCCATGAACAAATCAAGTTTCGGTCACATTATTCAGCTTGATCTTAACAACTTCCAGCCAAGAACAACATTCATGCTTTCCAGCTGAATCGTTGCAAAGACAACGCCGTTCACGCTTTTCAGCTGAACCGTCACCAAGATAACGATGCTCAAGCTTTCCAGTTGAACCGTCGCCAGGACAACGACGTTCACGCTTTCCAGCTGAACCGTCGCCAAGACAACGACGTTCACGCTTTCCAGCTGAACCATTGCCAAGACCACGGCGTTCACGCTTTTCAGCTGAACAGTCGCCAAGGAAAAGATTCACACTTTTCAGTGAAAAATATTGCGAAGAGAGATTCACACTTTTAAGTGAAACCCTCGCAACAAAACATCAACAAAAAATTTCACGCTTTTCAGCGAAAAATATTGCGAAGAGAGATTCACGCTTTTAAGTGAAACCCTCGCAGTAAAAAAATAAATATAAATCACGCTTTTCAGCAAAAAATAGTACGAAGAGAGATTCATGCTTTTAAGCAGAACCCTCGCAGAACAAAGATTCACGCTCGTAAGCGGAACCATCATGGAAAAACACGCTCACGAAGCGTACCAAACAACAACAACAAGAAGAAGTTTCCTGCAGCAACCAGCCGATCTACACGTTGTCTGAAGTTGAAATCTTCAACAACAAGAAGTCGACAAAGGGTTAGTCGAGCTCATCACTTATCTACTCTAATATTTCTCATTTTTTCAGCAGGAATCATAAAAAATGTGAGGAAAGATATTATCTACTCCAATACCTCGAGGCTACAAGCCCATAAAATATGCAAATCAAACCCAAAAATCAGTTGGCGGCCCAAGTCATGAAGCTGGCTACATAGTCCACCTAGCTCGGTCGGGACTACAATCAAATCATAGCAACTGCCAAAAGTTCTACAAATCCAGGCCCAATAATACTTTCCAATCAACGATCGAAGTACCAATGATGCATCAACCAAAAATATTAGCAGGCATTAACCAGAGAACGGAACGATATGATCTCTACAACTCTGGTGTATGAGCTAAAAAATCAAAATTGATGTTCTATAGAGGCATAAACGAGCGAGGTATCGTGGATGAGGACTGAATAAACGAATGGAGGCATCGATTAGCATCTCCCTAAACAAACATCGAATCATGTACTATTTTTCTTTCACTATGATTTTTTCCCACATGGTTTTTTCCTAATAAGGTTTTAACGAGTCATGATAGAATGAAAATTCAAAGGAGAGTGCTATGGAATGGATCTTTGTGTGAAGTCAATTTTAGCCAAATACATGAGATCCCGCAAGACCATGATGTCAATCTTCTGGAAGAAAGTACAGAAATGTCGATTGGAAAGATGCAGTTAGAGGATCAGAAACCGGCAAAAGACACAGTCGAATTCTCTTCAAGAAATTGACCCAGGGCGGTGGGAGTAAATGATATAGCCCAAAATTTCTACCCCGCCCAAAAGATGCTCAGCCCAAAATCCCTCTTCTACCAGCCCAATCCGCCCAAAAACTCCCCCAAACCCATAAATGAAGACTACTACACGTGATGCACTATATTATGAAGACACTTGGCATGGAAATGTGTCAAACAAAGGAGAGCTCCTCTCACTTGAAGAGGACACATATCCATCCCATAGTAGTATAAATAAGGGGTCTCTAAACACAAAAAGGGGATCAAAAGATCACTATTTGTACTTTTTGATGACAAAGAGAGCTACAAAGGATTCAGATTTAAATACAATATTATCCCCATTTCTTTTGATATTACTTTATTATTATTTTCTTATTTTAATCAAGCAGGACAGAATCCGACCACATCAAAGTAATAAGAAAATACAATAAAACATTAATAAATATTGAAAAGTAAAATTAAATTAATTAGTTTTATTCTATTTTTTAATATTTCTTTATTATAATTTTATTATATTTATTTTATTATTATGTTCCACCACTTGATAATATTTTACTATGATTTTATTTTATTATAATTTTAATGTTTAGTTTTTATTATTTTATAATTATGTTCGATATGTTTTTCAGATAAATTAGATTGTATTTTAGAGTCAGATTGAGTATATATATTTCACAGTGTTGTCTTTAGTCTATATGACTCTATAATATCAAAAGTAGGGGTGAGTGAATATTTGAATTCCGGTCTTCCAGTTTTCCATATCGGTAATCGGGCTCCCACCTGTGTCACACCCCCACGCCCAGAACTAATTTTTTTCTCTCCAACACCCCTGTGCTTGGAGGTTCGGTTGCCCCCAACCAACTTAGCTCGACGAAAACGGCGCAAGATGTGATGGCCGAAATGATGCCCCCCCACTATTTCGTCAGCCTCACTCAACACTCAATATTTTGGCCCAAGTAAACACAACACAACTTCACCAAGCAACCTTTTATTCGATCAAAGATTACAAGGTAGGAACTAGGACCCCTCCTAACCCCCAATCGCGAACCTCCCACAAGATTCACTCGAAGAACCCTACCCGTGAGTTTTCTCCAATGCTTGGATAGTTCCTTGAACTTCCAATGTTGAGCGTTCCCCACGAAACCCAAATGTCTTTCTCTAGCCTAGTACATCAACATATATAGACTAGAGAAGACCCCTAGTGATCGAGTTCTACCCTAACTCGATTTATGGCAAGATAGGGACAATCCCCCTATTCACGCCCACTTGATCTTATCGACAATGACACTTCCCTTATCCGATCAGATCTCTACCATAACACATATATCAACTCCTATAATCAAGGAAACTACTAAATACAGATAAGGCAACACCCCTATCTAATCGCTAGTTTCCTTAATCCAAAGATATCCACCCGATCGTTGAATCCGAGAAAATCGGCGTGCACTTGGACGCCTTCTGGGGTCGATCCATTTGACCGGCCTCGATCCTCTCTTCACGACCAGGTTCAGCGCCAGACTCCAGTCTGGAAGGTGGTCTCCAATCCCACAAAGATCGGAGATCGTCAAGTAATTGGAGTAAAACTTGCCCTGAGCTCATCCGAATCCGCCTGCCGCGCGACCCTGGAAATCGCGATCTCCGCGGTACTGTAGCAATGCTTAGAGGTTCAAACACTGTAGCTTGCTCAGAGGTTCAAAACCGTCCGCGCACCGAACGGCGACACCAACCTCTTCGTACCTCGCCGAGCCAAACGCCTCCGATCTTGACCCTATCTCGACACATAGCATTCATTTGCTAAACTGTTCGGGGTAGACATCGTCTTGGTCAATAGAATCTGTCGTTTGCTCGGGCAACTCGGAATCGCTCCACCACCTTTCGCTTATCTCCGCGCACGTCCGACACCATCTCGACCATCCTCGAGCCAAACCTCTCCAAATGGAATTATGCTTTGACAGTTGCTCATCAAATGCCAAAGCGTCCGAGGTAGAACTCACCTTGACCGAGACATAATGTCTTCTGCTCGATCAATTCGAAACCATACCTCACTTTGCTCACCGGCCGCGCAGTTTCCACAACTCCTCTCGCCATCTCCGAGCAAAGCGCCTCCAAATCGAATTTGGCATCGGCACATAGCAATATTTTGCCTATGTTGCCGAGAGATAACTCCTCATGGTCCGTGAAATGTGTCGTTGGTTAGGTAGAATCTCCATAGGGTGTTAGCGCCGTTCGTCGCATGCGCCCGTCGCTCGCACACTTGTGTCATCGTAGCATGGTGCTTCCCTTAAGCACCATTTTGCAAGGCCCTCAGCATGCTAGGGTACCCGTACTGGGGCCATGGCCGGGAGCAGCTAACAAGGGTGTGACACACTGTTACCGGTAAGAAAAATGGTTCCACTTCCGCAACCATTAACAGTAGCAGAATCGGTTCCGTTATTCATATATTTTTATAATTATTTTTAATTTTGAAAGTTAGAATAATAACAATTTATAAGTTTGGAAAGATAGATACAAATGGTATGGATTGACGCCAGGGAAATGATCCGATGAAAATCATTTTTTCTTTTCCTTCTTCGTTTCTTCTCCTGGGTAGTGATTTCTTTCTTTTTATTCTCTTTTTGTTTCTTTTTAGAGTTACTTTGAAGAACATATGTTCTTCAAATATGGGAGTTCATAGATATATCGGTTTCCAAATCGAGTATATGGGAGATGCAACACACATACCTATGCAAAACAAGAGTTGTGAAGATCGGTGCAATTGATTATAGCGTAGATCTTGGGAGTTTGAAGAACACATCCTAGATACGTTGCTATTATTAAAACTGTGAGATATCAAAAACACTTAACGGCATTACCGTTATCGTTAATCACGGTCTATACTAGTGTTGGTACTGGTACCAAAAATAACCACAGCTAAACTAACGACATAGGTACCAGTATCAATATCATCGATAAGCAACCCTAATCATACGAATTGCCAATAGTTTTCATCGATAAGCCGGATTAGTTTTCATCGATAAGCCAGATTAGTTTTCATCAATATCATCGATAAGCCTATTAGTTTTCATGCTTCAACACTATATTCTAGTATGGCGACCCATATGTTGACTAAAAATGTTGCAGGGGATCAAAGCTGTCGACAACCTGAATGCCTAGCCATTCATATATGCGATTCTATAAAGTGTAGTCATGATTGCAAGAGCAAAATAAATGTTGTGCATCCTCGTCCAAAGCTTGATAATATATACATACAATATCTTCAGCTTGGAAGTGGATCATATTGAGATTATTCGTAAGTGCACAAAATCGAACAAGTAATAGAGTGATGAGAAGAGTATCGAACCACAAGGATTGTATGTTGATAATTACCAAAATTGGTAAGTTTTAAGAAATTTAAACAAAGAATAAGTTGGTGGATAGTTAAACTACTAACTAAACATAAACATAACTAACTTTTCAAGATAATGAGGCTACTTTTGGTCTTTTTCAGTTTAATAAACTAAATATAAATTATAACTTCACTTGGATAAGAAATCTAGGGCGATTGATTTCGCCACTTGTGTCCTTGGAAAGCTATTCCTCAGCTTATCCTTTCAACTGTTTATTTAGTTGTCTACCAAATTTTTCTCTTTTAATTGCTAATATCTCTCGATTAATAGCAACACTCTGTCAATATGTAAGCATTCATTGGCTTTAAACTTAGGAAATCCTCTCGCGGCAGCACTAATCCCATAGACATTCTCATGCTATAGCAACTAGATTTATTTTTACCAAATCCAGCATAGCCTTTGTCTCTCCACCTTCAACTATGCTTAGTGAACTCACAAATGTTGGCCAAACATATGCAAGTTAAGAAGAAGACACGATAAAACCAAACAACATTAACAAATACCCCAAAAGCTAAACGTTCAAAATAAACTTTCAAAATAAACTTTCAAGTCCACCAAGGGATACATCATGCCCTAGAAAGAGGTCATAGTCCATGTCAAGGCATGGGCTTCACGAAAGCAAGTTAAATTTGAGTTCATATTGTCAAGAGGAACAACAAAGAAGAGAAAATCCCTTATGGATGAATAGTAAACTCGAGCTCCTTCCTCTCCAAGCTTCCTCTACACGATACTTGATCCCCTCAAAATTCCTCATTATCTCTCTATTTCAAGAGAATACTTTATGTCTTGGAGGGTAGCTTCCATCGAAAGTTTGGAGCCAAAATTAAGGACAACATGGTCAGCCTACAATTTCTTTCCCGCCATCGTGCACTTGTGGTTTTCCATATTGGAGTTGCATCTTGTGAACTTTGGGGCCATGGCTGTGTGATTCAGATCATTTATCATCAATTTATCGATTCATGAACACATTCCTCAAATCCTGATAAAACAAGAGAAATGGATGTAAAATGCACCTTTAACCATTGAAAATAAGTAGGTTTAAAGCACAAATATCAATATTAAGTTGGTACAAAATCAGCTTATTAAATATCCCCAAACTTAAACCTTTGATTTTGTGCTCAAGCAATACACCAAAGCTCTTTATGCATCTTACGGCACCCCTCAGTTTTAAATGTACTCACACACCTGCTTTCACCACCGCATATAACATTCAAGAATCCAAGTATATATGCACACGGTCATTCACTATACGAGAATTACTTGTATCTAAAAATTTGATAAAGTGTGCATGTGGGTTATCCATTTTTCAGTGAAAATCTGCTTCTTAGGTACTAAGATTGAAAATTTATCCTACTTGCCTCGCCAAACCTTTTCATCTCCCTGGCTTTTTGCCAACCAAGGTGGTTAGCGATTGAGATAGACATTTTTTGAAAGCTGGTATATAAGCTCCTTACCAATATCATACATTAGTCTCGAGAGCAATTCATACATGCAATGAGTTCGAGAGCATTTATATATACAGAATGGATGCTCTTTGAAATAGCTAGTTTGGACGTCTAGCTAAAAAAACTTTCGACTTTTCTATTAATAATTTTTTAATTTATTTTTTTTGCTTTTACTTTTTCCTATCTATAACTTGTCCTGACTTGTTTAGGCCCATAGGGGTTACTTCTAGTTTGAAGAGTCGCTTGGTATGCCTAGTCAATCAAAACCCACAGTTGGATTTTACTACTTTTATATGGTCCCCACAAGGCCCTCAATATCAATTTTTGTCAACTATGTACGTTACTTGTATTGGATAACCGTAATGCACTCTAAGCACATAGTAAGGCGGGTAATTGCAAACGCAGTCAAATCAAAACATAGTCCAGAACAACACACAAAACAGCCAAATCAAAGTAGCAGCAAATAGTTTAGTAGATAAATAAAGCATCTAAATAAAAGCAGTAAAGTCGTAGGAAAAAGTTCTCCCCTAACTTAGAGCGACAGTGCCCTTAGTGGAGATAAAAGATAAAGTAAGAATAATACTCCCCTAAGGCAAACAACTTTTCTTTACAGTGCTAAATTAGAGTTTGAGACCACTTCCTCCACCTCATGGTCCTTGTCCTCATCTTTCTCATCTTCATACTCCGCCTCTATTTTCCGAATCTTCAACCTCGTCTCCAGGTGGTGTTTTGGTGGTGAATTGTAGCGACGGTAGCAGTGTGGAAAAAGGGAACTGGATGCTGCACTTTGCCGACATGAGGACAATGTTGGTGTGAACTGGTACAAAACAGCGGTATGTGTGATCCACAAAGGACTCCTACTGGGCTAGAGTATGGGTGGTTGGAGCTTTTGCGTTGTACTAGAAACCTGCAAGCTAGTTGGGGGAGATTACAGATTTACCATTCACAGTGGCCTTCAGACAGCGGGATGACCCTGGTATGTCCTCAGTTTTGATCTTTATCCGCTCAGAATATGCCTCCAATTTGTTTAGTAACATGGACCCGATGTCCTAAGCAGGGGGATGCAATTTTCCTTCAATCGCTAAAGTCACGCCTGTCTTTAAGCAGAGAGTTGTGATCAATGATGGGAAGTGCAGCGAGCTGGATCTCTTCCCTAGTGAAACGACAGTATCCATAATGTCTTTGAAGATCACCTTCCCCACATTGATGCTCCTCCCTGTCTCTATCGCGTAAATCAATAACAACCTCTTTCACTTGATATTAGTGGTGTGTGTTGTGGGCATCATATGAGCAGAGATAAACATATGCCACATGAATACATTGGTGTGGCAGTTAGCTTTGTTAACTCCCAACTCAATAGGTTTCGGTCCCGTGGACATATTCTGTGCCAATTCTGGGTCACACAACAATTGTGCCACATCCCTCATATATGGAAATCCATCATTAATCTGGGAGAACTCGTCCTCTGCCAGATTAATGAGGTTGTACATGGCGTTAATTTTAGTGGGGCTAAAAGAAACAAGACATCCTCGAACCCAAACTTTTTTGTCTTGTGCCATGCTCAAATTGGCGTAGAACTCCCAAACTAAATTCATAGAATACTTACCCGGACTACCAAGAAATCTACTCCAGACCCTATCTTTACAAACTTTCCTAAAAGTAGGCAAGGTCTCTTTCACAAATCCCCTCTCTTTTATGGCAGCTAGTACCCCCACAGTTGAATCATAAAACTCTTGTGCCTCACTTCCTACAAACTTTCTTTGAGGCTCAACTTTCTTGATTCTAGCTTTTTTTGGTACCATGTTGTCAACCCAAACTCTCAAACCTCGAAAATTGCAAACTTTAAATAGTGTATGGACAACCAAACTTATCTCCAAACTATAGCAAGAGCGTACGTTCAGCAAAATTGCTCGGCTAACAGTGAACCGCAACTGAAATTTGAATGGATGGCATCAGACATTTCAATTCTTGCTGGAGGATTTTTTTTTTATAGATCTCGAGTTTGTGGGTGAGCGGGAGTTGTGTTTGGGAGAGTGAGAGTGTGTTGTTGAGGGTTATATAGTTATTCTTAGTGGGCTAAGACTAGTTAATCTTGGCAGAGTTAGTGGGCTTGATTAAGGGAGTTACGTGGATTAAATTTTTGTAACTGTCGCACGAGACTGGGCTGCCAGAGTGAGTTCCATCTAGGTGGGGCGTAACTTCTATGTTTCCAAAATGTGGTGTCGTGATTTATGGGCTTCCAAATTGAAATAAATCTTCGGAGAGTATGTCGGCCCATCAGCATTTTCCATATAATTCATGAGGACTTGATCCCATATGCTTTAGGTTGCACCCGTGAAGGTTCATATAACTGTTATCCCTTGCTAATTTCCAATCAGTTCTACACTACAAAACACCAAACGCTCCAATTAGGGGGTTTCTCTATATGACCTTACACAGACAACAAGTAACATGTCTAAGAAAAATTTAAAAATTACCAAGTGAAATCAACTGGTCCCAAGCAAGATATCTTCAGTGATTCCTGTAAGTTGCTTGATAGAACGGCCAGCCAAATGCAAAGATATGGTTGTTTTCCAGGCTTTCCCTAATCCAAGCTTTTGAAAAATAGATAGAGATATCAAATTAATACTTGCACTAAGATCACACAATGCTCTATCAAAACTAGAATTGTCAATAGAGCAAGAAATAGTAAAACTCACTGAATCCTTAAGCTTTGGGGGGCAATTTCTTTTGCAGTATTGCACGGCATTCTTCAGTTAGGGCCGCTGTTTTATAATCTTCAAATTTCCTTTTGTTGGACAAGATGTTCTCCATAAATTTAACATAACATGGCAATTGCTCCAAGGCCTCCGCAAAGGGAATATTAATGTGGAGTTTCTTGAAAACATCAAGAAACTTCTGAAATTGCTTATTTACCTTGCTTTGTTTCAACCTTTGAGGGAAGGGAATTGGTGGCATTCGCTCATCATCCGATTTAGGTAGTGATTCCATGGGATTTTGATAAGCCTATTTCTTTGATGAGGGGCATGTCTTGGATTTTTCTTCCAACGCTTTTTCATTTCTCAAGCTTACAACTTAACAGTGTTTTTTGGGGTTCACTTTTGTGGTGCTTTGCAAGACACCTGGTGGCCTTTCAGAAAGCTTCTTTTCCAATTGCCCAATGTGTACCTTCAAATTTCTTATAGCTACAGATTGTTCCTTGAAGTTAGCTCGAGTTTCCTGCATGAAACTACTTAAGGGTCATGGCTACCTGCACTATCAGGTCTTGACTACTCTTAGTGGTCATGGCCAGCTGCGTTATGAGATCATCATTGGGAGACCTGTGAGGAGATGATACGATCTTCAATAGAAATTTCGATCTTGCTACAAGTTTATGCAGAGTATTCTAATTCACATGAAGATTTGGATTCGAGGACGAATCCTTTCCAAGAGGGAGGGGATAATGTGATTGTTGGGGGCCTGAGACGAATTTGGATTCTTGCATGATTTGAAGTAATTGGACCCTGCAATGTGAATTATAGCAAAACACAATTTTATGAATTCTTCCAATCAGAGGTCCAAATATGTTCAGATCGGTCTGACAATTAAAATGTAGTTAGAAGACTCATTGGGCGTCGTC
This sequence comes from Pinguicula moranensis, assembly GCA_028565015.1. Taxonomy (NCBI): domain Eukaryota; kingdom Viridiplantae; phylum Streptophyta; class Magnoliopsida; order Lamiales; family Lentibulariaceae; genus Pinguicula; species Pinguicula moranensis. The sequence continues at coordinate 402 of JAOWBN010208988.1, read as the reverse complement.
GTGTTCAAAGGAGATTGGATTTGAACGGTTAGATCGTGAGATATGAATTTCGGAACAGACTGCTTTCGTTCATTCATGATCTGCTATTTGCAGCATTGCGCAGTCTTGGTTTTATAGACGATCGGAGGTCTGAACGTGTTCTGATCATCATTGGGGCACGTGTAGGAGGTCACGACCCCTGCTAGAAGATATCAAGATGGATCTTTATTTTTATTCTTATGTCTTTTATTTAAATTAGTCCATTAGTTGGTGAGAATTTAGAATTTTTATGTAATTATGTAATTTCCTACTTTTTTAGGAATTAAATTAGGATGGGCTTCTTACTTAGGTAAAGTCCCATTTTAATAGGATAAATTAGATAGGTTTCAATTAAAGTCTAGGGATTAAAATTGTAGCCTATAT
>JAOWBN010208977.1:0-14092 GCA_028565015.1 Pinguicula moranensis | reverse complement strand
TCATTGGTCAAAAGATCTCTGAAATTTTTGTTATGTATGCTTAACACACACTTATGTTTACGCTTCCGCACGAATTTGCATCATGACACGTAGTATAGCTTTCGGAGAGCTTACAACAGAGACATGTCTGGGTTCTCTTCCAACTCTTTTCCATTCCTCAATGTTACAACTTGACATTGTTCCTTAGGGTTCACTTTTGTAGTTCTTGGTAAGACACCTTGTGGACTCTAGATAGTTGTTTTGCCATTCGCCCAACTTGAACCTCCAAATTCCCCATTTCCACAAATTGGTCTTTAAAGTTAGCTCGGGTTTCCTACATGAATACACTTGAGGCTGTGGCCAACTGTGCTATCAAGTCTTCACTGATCTTGGTGGTCGTGGCTATCTGTGTTATGAGGTCATCATTGGGAAACCTTAGAGGTGATCTCAATGGTTGAGGTTGCGACTGAGGAGAAATCTGGACTGTAGGATTCAGAACATGTTAATTATTGCTCCAATAAAAATTGGGATGATCATTTCTTCTTGGGTTTAAATTGTTGCGCTCAAAGTTGTTGGAATATCGATCTTGGTTTCAGCATAGTTCAGTTGTTCCATTGGAATATTATCCATTGAGTTCCCCTCCAGGCAATGCTCTCAGGGATGCACTTCCCTACATATTTCGCAAGACGGTTGTTGCATCATCATAATAGCTTTTGGTGAAGCCCCTTGTGACATCCAATTCTCAATCTTTGCCTTCATCGCATGCATGGTTGCAGCCAATGCATCCACTTTGTCAATGTCATACCTTCTGGCTGCTTTCTTATGGTTCTTCCTTTCATTCGGCCAACGATAATAGTTTTGTACCATGGCTTGAAGAAGAGTCTAGCCTCATTATAAGACTTCTTCATGATTGTTCCATTAGCATCAGCATCAATTTTCCTCTGAGTTGTACTCTCCAAACCATTGTAAAATGCTTGAATTTGTGTCCAGTGTGGCAAAGCATGGTTAGGGCAGCTTTTAAGAAAATCCTGGAAACGTTCCCATGCTTAATATAAGGACTTCATATCCCGTTGTCTGAAAGAAGTTATCTCACTCAAGATTCTCGCAGTCATTGAAGGTGGGAAGAATTTGATCAAGAACTTCTTCCTCAAGTCATCCCAAGTAATTATGGAATCTGATGGCAATGATTACAATCATTTCCTTGCCTTGTCTCGAAGAGAAAAGGGAAAAAGCCTTAGCCGGATGGCCTCTTGACTTACACCATCATACTTGAGTGTGTCAAACTCCACAAATGCACGCATGTGAGAGTTTGGATCCTCAGTAGATGAGTCGGCATATGTAGAATATTACTACAATAACTAAATCATGGCTGACTTCAATTCAAAATTATTGTCTTGGATGGCCGACCTTCGAATAGATGGAGCTTCCTCATTAGCTTGAAGGAGAGCAAAATCCTCCATAGGTCGATCATCCTCATTTGGGATTACCGATATCGCATCAATTGTTGTCATATTTCTTTGTTGTCTTGTCACCTCTCTTTGAGCTCTCCTTCTTGCTCAAAAAAATCTTTAAATCTCTGGATCTCCCAAGTTTGAAGTTTCACCTTCATAAAGGTTCATGCACAACCTACAAAACACGAATTGAAATGAAAGTAAAGTAACCAAAATAAAAAGTCCAATCTAACTAAAAACTCACTTGGTATTGATATTATGAAAACTACACAATCTCCGACAATGGTACCAAAAATTTGTTGACGTATTTGCAAGTGTAAAAATTCCGACAAGTAATAAAGTGATGAAAACGAGTCTCGAACCACGAGGACTGTAGATGATAAGCACCAAAGTTAGTAAGCTTTAAGTAATTTGGACAAATGATCAATTGATGGGTTGCTAACTACTAATGTGACATAAATATAATTAAACATAACAAGGCAAAGAGGCTGTTTTTGGTATTTTTAGTTAATCAACCGAAATGCAAATGAGAACTTTATTTGGATAAAGATCTAGGGTGATTGACTTCACCATTTAGTGTTCTTGGAATGTTTCTTTCTCAATTCAACCTTTAAATTGTTTATCTAGTTGTCCACCGGATTTACTCTTTTAGTGGCTAATCTCTTTCGAGTAATAGCACCCCTTTCTCAACATGTAAACATTTATCTCTCGATCTCATGCCTAGACATACCGAGTGGCATTACACTCTCGAAAACCTCTCACGGTAGCACTTATTCTATAGATATTCTCATACTATGGCAATTAGAGTTGTTTTTACCAAGTCTAGTTTAATCTTTGTCTCTCGACATCCAACTAAACTTATTGAACTAGCAAATGTTGGCCAAACACATGCAAGCAAACAAAACAGCGCAATAAAACCAAACAACATCAACAAATTCTCAAAAAGCTAAACATTCAAAACAAACTTCTAAGTCCACCAAGGGCTATATCATGCCCTAGAAAATGCTTTTATCCCATACTCAAGGCACGGACTTCACAAGAACAAGTTGAATTTTTCACACTAGAATTCACAAGAAGATCGGGAAAAAAAAACCTGGTGAATAGTAGCTCTCCGGACGAGCTCCTCCTTTCTCTCCAAGCTCCCCCTATTGGGATCAGACTAGGGTTTTGTATTTTTCAAAAATTTCATAGCAAACCCTATGCATCCAGGATCTTATCGTTTAAATACTCTATCTTCTTTGGTTTCTGGATGGCAAACATTTCTCCACGATTCACGGAGCCTCCCAAGTGCAAGGCCTCCACAAGGTTCGCTCCTTGGCGTACGAAGGTAGGGCTACTAGACCCGGGTGATGGTGATATCCGGTGTAAAGTCGTTGAAGGAATTGACCAAGAGATGACGAGAGAGAGAGGAAAAATCCGACCAAAAATCTTCGGGACACGCGAACCCTTTCTTGTCCCTTTTATACTCACCGTATTGTGATGGGCTCAATTTTATCGAGCCTAGTAGCCATGAATTGGGCTCGTTCCCACCGAGGCCCAATTCTTCTCCTTGTGTTAGGGTCATCGAATTAATTAGGCCCGACTAATTTGACTCAGCTTGATCTCGATCCATTCGTGAAATCTATCAATTATGTCTCATATAATTAATTTTCTATGCTTCAGTTCGTCAAATAGGGTGACCTAGTAGGATCCATATCCAGATCGGTAATAAATTAACATCCTTTAATTTATAAATTGTAATTGGCATCTAGCAATGCATTATGATCATCCGATCTAGTACAGACAAATCGTGATCCTTTAATCACCTTTAACATTAATTTCTTCGTCACGTAATATCCATTAATTAATGTCAAGCATAGGAATGTGTCATCCTTGACCATTAATTAATTTCTTGATCCTCAGTACATAATTGTTTATACGTGATTATCCCATGATCACAAATGCATGCATAATAATTATCACTACATCAAAGGGCCTATGGATATCACTAATCTCACATAAGGTGAGACGGACAAAGGTATCTTCTTGATCATTCATAAACACTAGCATGAGTCATGCATATTCAAAAATTACCTTTATAGCCCTCGGTTAAAAGCAGCGTTTGATAATCTCACATAATATACATTAATCATCTAAAATTATGAATATCTCAGATAATTGAATTAATATTGTCTATGACTTTGCTGATGACACAAACACAATTCATACAGCAAGTCAATGTGGGTCATGTCCAATACTATGTACCCCATACACTCATATCCATGTGATTAATAGATACCCCGTATCAATGTTCTGTGAAACATGATCATGAATTAATCCACATGCTAGTCATTATATTCATCTAGTGCTCCGTGCTAATGATACAAGACTATGGACTTATTTAGAGTTTTTAGTTATCATTCATGGAGTCTCACAAATCGACTCAACTCGAATGATCCATGCAACATGTAAAACTTGAGGAACAAAATGACATAAATCATCCAATAAGAAAAACCAACAAGTGCACCATCAAAAGATTGGTGCTCTAGGTCACTATCTCAACAATCTTCCACTTGAACTAGAACCAATCTCTCATGCATCGTATACCCATGGCACCATCATGTCTCTCATGCTTTGACAAAGGGAGCGGTTTCATCAATGGATCAGTTATGTTGATGTCCGTACCTACTTTGCACATTTTGATGTCTTTATTCTCAATGAATTCCCAAATAACATGATACATACGCTTGATGTGCATGGTGCGCTTACTGGATCTTTAATCCTTGGCATTTGCAATTGCTCTAGTGTTGTCGCAATAAAGTTCCATCAGATCTATAATGTTGGGGACAACACCAAGCTCATCAACGAACTATCATATCCAAATCTCCATCTTGTCTGCCTTGCAAGCATCCATATATTCTGCTTCAATGGTGGAGTCAGCCGTACGGTCCTGTTTGGAGCTCTTCCAACAGACTACTCCACCATTGAGCATATATACGTACCATGTCTGTGATTTTGAGTCATCACAATCGGTTTGGAAGTTGGCATCATAGTACCCCATAACTGTGAGATTCTCCTCACCACCATAGACCAAAATCAAATCCTTAGTTCTTCCCAAGTACTTAAGGTTATTCTTGACAGTTGTCCAGTAATCCTCCTCGGGATCCTTCTGATATTTGTTTGTCATGCTCAACGCATAAGAAACATCAGGGCGTATACACAACATGGCATACATGATAGATCCAACCATTGAGGCGTATGGTATCATGCTCATCTTCTCTCTTTGCTCACATGTCGCAGGACACTGAGACGTACTGAGAGAAATGCCATGTGACATAGGCAAGAAACCTCTATTGGAATCCTGCATGTTGAATCTTTCCAACATATTTTCTATGTATGTACTTTGACTTAAACCGATGAGTCCCTTCGATCTATCACGATAGATCCGGATACCCAGAATATAGATAGCCTCGCCCAAGTCTTTCACTGAGAAAGTCGCACTCAATGATGCCTTTACGTATTCAAGCATGGGACAAGTTGACATATGATTGCACTACATATGTCAACTTGTCCATTCTTATTACTTTCAATCTAAATGAGGTACAGGTTAGGGTGGCTTGGACCGCAGAATCTTAGACTAAAATCCTTGCACAACCTCCCCGGAGAGTGCTAAAGTAATGGCAACTGGCAGGTGCTACACACCGTGGCAATCTGGGATTGAAAGAACTCCGAAGTGCACTGATCACAAAATGAACATTGGCAGTATGCAAGTTTAGCAAATGATGTTGTTAACGTGGGGAACTATGGTGAATATGTGACCATAATTGCATAGTGGAGACCTAGGCTACTCTCATGCTTATACTTTGTTAGTTTGCCTTTCAGAGTACAACATTTTTGTACCTATAGGGATAGCCCACCATTCTTAATCGAGTTGTGTACCAAGATCCCTACAATGGGATCTTAACAATGTGACAGTCATGACATTTTGATTTGGTGAAGAGCGGATGATGGCGATGAACTGAATGCTGCTTTGTGATCTACTATGACGCTAGGGGAGCCATGTACCAGATCCCCCGTGGCTATACCAGAAAGGGGATATGATGATAAGCCAGAGTGACCAGAGTATCTGCAATGAGAGTAGATAGTGGTCTATATTTGTTGTTCATATTGACTGAAGATAGGACACTGTAATCATCGTCCTAGTCTCCTATTTTTTCCTGTCTTTTTTTTCCTTTCTATTCACCATGTACATTACATAATTATTTTATAAAATTTTGGCTTATCAAAAAAAAACATTGTTCCCTATCAAAAGAATATCATCGACGTACAACTCCAAAAATACAACTGAGCTTCCAAGTTCTTGTAAACACAAGATTCTTCTGGGTTTCTTAAAAATTTCAAGTTCTTGACCTCGTCATCAAACCTTATGTTCCAAGTCCAAGATGCTTGCTTCAGTCCATAAATGGACCTGTTAAGCTTGCAAACCTTTTCAGCTCTTTTGGGATCGACAAAACTATCAGGCTGTATCATGTACACATCCTCTTCCAGAACCCCATTCAGGAATGCAATTTTGACATCCATTTACCAAATCTCATAATCATGAAATGCGACAATAGCTAAAAGGATCTAAATCGACTAAAACTTGGCCACTGTTGAAAAGGTCTCATCATAGTCGATCCCCTCAATTTGAGTAAAACCTTTTGCCACCATACGTGCCTTGTATACAGTTAGGTTTCCATCCATGTCAGTCTTCCTCTTGAAGTCCCATTTGTTTTTCACGGGTTTTACCCCTTCAGTCAAGTCAACTAGGTCCCACACTTGGTTGTCTTTCATTGATCGCAATTCAGATTTCATGGCTTCAAGCCATTCATCGGAGTCCTCTCTTGACATTGCTTCATGATAGGTCATGGGATCGATATCACCAACAAGTAATATCTCATGTAATCCCATGTACCTGTCAGGTTCTCGGACTACTCTCCTTGACCTTCTACCAGATGGTACAGCTTGTTCCATAGCCTTGCTTGGAACTTGCTGCACTTCGGTTTGACCCAAAGTTTCTGGTAATGGGTCTCGAATTTCTTTAAATATTACTTTGCTCCCACTACTTTTTTTGGAGAGGAATTCCTCCTTCAAGAATACACCATGTTAGGCAACAAATATTTTTTTATCCGACCAGTGATAGAAGTAGTAACCATTGATTTCCCTCGGGTATCCTACGAAGAAGCATTTGTCAGATTCAGGACCAAGTTGCTGGGCATCAATCTCCTAACATAATCTTCACAACCCCAAATCTTGAGAAAAGACAAGTTAGGAACCCTCCCCATCCATACCTCGTACGAAGTCATGTCAACTTATTTGGTAGGAACTTTGTTCGAGGTTAAAAGAGTCATCTCAAGAGCATATCCGCAAATGGATAAAGGCAAATCCACTCGATTCATCAACGACTGTACCATATCTAGCAATGTACAGTTTCTGCGCTCAGACACACCATTCCATTGTAGTGTTCCAGGTGCAGTCAACTGTGGAACAATCCCGCAGTTCTTAAGATGATCTCTAAACTCAATGCTCAGGTATTCGCCGCCACGATCTGATCGTAGCGCTTTAATCTTCTTCCCAAGTTGATTTTCGACTTCATTCTGGAACTCCTTGAATTTCTCCAAGGATTCCGACTTGTACCTCATTTGAAATAGATAGCCATATCTACTGAAATCATCAGTAAACGTGATGAAGTACGAATACCCACTTCTCGCGCTTGTGCCTAGAAGACCACACACGTCTGTAGCACTAGCACCAACAACTCGGTGGTTCTCTAAACGATGTTATTGAAAGGTGTTTTGGTCATCTTCCCAAGCAAACAAGACTCCCATCTATCAACTGACTCCCAGTCAAAATTATTCAAAAGTCCATTCGCTTGGAGCTTCTTGATGCGTTTCTCGTTTATATGACCTCAGAAACAATGCCACAAGAGGGTTGAGTTCTCATTGCTTGATTTGAGTCGTTTGTTATCCACATTGTACATGGGCATTCCTTGGTCAGTCACATAAAGACCATTAAACAAAGAAGCACTAGCATAAATCAAACCATTCCGAGAAATGGTACAACATCTGTTTTTAGTAGTAAACTCAAAACCAAGAGAATCCAAATAAGACACAGACATAATATTTCTGCTAGCGTATGGAACATAATAGACATTTAACAGTTCTATTACAAGCCCAGTGGGCAAAACCAATTCCAAGCCTCCAACGGCAACGGCCAAAACCAACGCGTCATTGCCAAACTTGAATTGCATTTCACCCTTCACCAACCTTTTACTTTCCTTTAGTGCCTGCATATTTGAACAAATATGAGCACTTGTTCTTTAGTCCACGACCCAAGAAGTAGTAGATGACATAGCAAAATTAATCTCAACAACATGAATACCTAAGGAAGATGACGTTCCCAACACCTTCTGCTCCTCCAAGAACTTCAGACACTCCCTTTTGAAATGACCCTTGCCATTGTAGTAGAAGCAAGTAGTGTCTAGAGTCGGTGTGGAAATTTTCTTCGGCTTTGGTGTACTCTTTGCTCCCACCCGGAGCCTTACCCTTTCCTTTTGCCTTTTTCTTTCCCTTGTACCTGTCCTTTTTCAGCTGTCTGCTCTGCCCTGCCACAGATAGCACATCAGGCGCCCACCTCATGAACGTTTCAGTCATGGAGAGCAACGAATGCAACTCATTCAACGGCCTTACCACTCCCGTCATATTGTAGTTCATGATGAACATGGAAAAGCTTGATTGCAAGGAGTGTAAAATGAGATCGGTGCAAATCTCTTTGTCTATTATAGAGCCCAACTTCCCAAGTTGCTCTATGAGGCCCATGAGCTTTTGAACGTGGGCGCTGGTAGAGGCCCCCTCAGCTATCCTACATTTAAAGAGTTCCTTTGTTATACGATATCGCACACAGCATGCTTGCTCTTAAAACATGTTCTTGAGCTCGCATATCATATTGTATGCTTTCCAATCCTCAAAGCATCTTTGAAGATCGGGTGTCATAGACACAAGCATAAGGCAACTCACCTCATTAGCCTTATCAACCTTTTTCTCGTACCGTTCTCATTCGGCATGAGGAACAGTATCAGCAGGAGGCGCCGGCAAAGGTGTATCCAAAACATGATCTTTCTTTTGATGTTTTAGAACAATTTTCAAGTTACGGTACCAATCGGCAAAATTGGAACCGTTAAGCTTGTTTTGTTCTAGGAAAGAAGCAAGAGGGTATGAATTCTGGGTCTTAATAGTCTTCATCTACAGATAAACATCAAACAAGTGCAAAGATTCAGTTTACTTTCATGTCTTATGTTCAGTTCAAAATATATTAATGAACATCCCACTACATATGACATGTCCCTTCATGTAGTAGGACCGAGATCCATATTTTAACTAACCAAGTCGGCATCGGCATAAGCTTGGAATGGGTTTTTTTAGGTAAACCATCCAGGTTAATCGTATGCCTCTCATACGACTCTCAGTTTATTAACTACACCCCGTGTTAGTCAACACTTTGCACTAGGACTCGAACATGGTTCGATAGCCCTATTAGACAAACCTCACTCTATATGTCCCGCACGACCCCAACTCCTCAAGGATAAAGGGAGATGCCCACTGAGTAGGATCACATACATCTCAATTCCAATAGCTTGAAGGGGATAGAGTAGGAAGTGCAATAAGTCCTAATTTTTATTGGGACTTGAATCGTGCTTTGATGTTTAACCTAAGTCTAGGTTAGCATGCATTCTCAAACCTAGACATGCATATATCATTCAAAAGCACGAATAAAGCAATAAATAAATACAAAAATAAGAACATCCCATGCAATTATTTTTGTTGAGTAGTATGGCATCTTCTATCTTGAAGTGTCACATTCGATCCATAACCAAGTCCATTTCTCGAGTAATTAGATTTTTTTCCTGAGACTCCATCCCATGAACTCGAAACTAACATCCAAACTAATCGGGCACACGAGCCCTAAATTGGCATAAACAGGTTGCCAATAAAAGAAATAGCATAAATAAGTTGCCAGTATTAACGAATGGCTTAACATGTTGCCATAAACGAATAAATGGCTCAGTAGACCATGTTACAAACATGCATCAAATAATATACAACATATTTGAATAAGCATGTCATACTACTCAACTTCCTGTAAGACCAAGTTTGCACAACGCATTTGTATAGGCAATGCACACGGCTCAAACAAGATAAAACAATCTTGAACTCAGTCTACTCAATCTTGAATTCAAAATATGCAAATACATTGGCAGCTTGACAGTTCAATCTCATAAGCTTAAGTTTAGGGATAAACGTGCTCATAGAACTCAATGAAGTTAACAAGCAAGTGACATGCCAATCTAACCCATATACATACGTTCTAAAAAGGAAAAATGCATCTCAACTTGTTCAAACTTGAACTATAATGCAATTAAACATTAAAGGAGCATGGAACATCCCCAAATTTCCCAAATCAAGCACAATACATGTCTCAATCTGGCATAACCGAAAAATCAATTTGGGGTTTCCAAAATTTAGATTCAACTGAACCTTAATTGAAGCATTAAACATCCCTCAATCAATCCAATTAACTAAAACAGTAGATTAATTTAATAATCCCGAAAACCCGGTAAAATTTTCCAATTCCCTTTTGATTTTCAAAAATTGAATCTTTAATTTTCTTCCATTATGCAATTAAGTCAATTTCATAAAATTACAACAATTCCCTTTGGTAATGTCATAATTAAAAGCCAAGAACGAGATTTAAACACGACGCACTCTTATACCACTGTTGGGATTCAGCTAGGGCTTCGTATTTTTCAAACATTTCATAGCAAACCCTATGCATCTAGGATCTTATCCCGTAAATACTCGAACTATAGCAAGGATTGAAGAGATTATACCTCAATTTTTTTTATCCTCTTTGGTTTTCGGACGTCGAGCATTTCTCCATGGTTCATGGAGCCTCCCAATTGCAAGGCCTCCACGAGGTTCGCTCATTGATGGACGAAGGCAGGGTTGCTAGACCTGGGCAATGGTAATCTCCGACGTGAAGTCGTGGAAGGAATCGCACAAGAGATGATGCTAGCAAGAGAGGAAAAATGCGGCCAAAAATCTTCGGGATGCGAGAACCCTTTCTCGTCCATTTTATATTCACTGTATTTGGCTGGGCTCAATTTAGGCGTGAATTGGACTAGGTCCCACCGAGGCCCAATTCTTCTCCTCATGTCCGAGTCGTGGAATTAATTAAGACCGACTAATTCGACTCGGCCAAATCTCGATTCATTCGCGAAATCCATCATTTATGTCTCACATAATTAATTCTCTATGCTTCAGTTCGTCAAATAGAGACACCCAGTAGGATCCATATCCAAATCGGTAATAAATTAACATCCTTTAATTTATAAATTGTAATTGGCATCTAGCAATGCATTATGATCATCCGATCTAGTACAGACAAATCGTGATCCTTTAATCACCTTTAACATTAATTTCTTCGTCACGTAATATCCATTAATTAATGTCAAGCATAGGAATGTGTCATCCTTGACCATTAATTAATTTCTTGATCCTCAGTACATAATTGTTTATACGTGATTATCCCATGATCACAAATGCATGCATAATAATTATCACTACATCAAAGGGCCTATGGATATCACTAATCTCACATAAGGTGAGACGGACAAAGGTATCTTCTTGATCATTCATAAACACTAGCATGAGTCATGCATATTCAAAAATTACCTTTATAGCCCTCGGTTAAAAGCAGCGTTTGATAATCTCACATAATATACATTAATCATCTAAAATTATGAATATCTCAGATAATTGAATTAATATTGTCTATGACTTTGCTGATGACACAAACACAATTCATACAGCAAGTCAATGTGGGTCATGTCCAATACTATGTACCCCATACACTCATATCCATGTGATTAATAGATACCCCGTATCAATGTTCTGTGAAACATGATCATGAATTAATCCACATGCTAGTCATTATATTCATCTAGTGCTCCGTGCTAATGATACAAGACTATGGACTTATTTAGAGTTTTTAGTTATCATTCATGGAGTCTCACAAATCGAGTCCCCAACTCGAATAATCCATGCAACATATAAAACTCGAGGAACAAAATGACAATCCAGTACACAAAGCCAACAAGTGCACCATCAAACAATTGGTGCTCTAGGTCACTATCCCAACACACACACACCCAAAAAAATATGGATGCAAAACTAAAAGATTGATTGATAGTATGATGTGAAGTAAGTGATATGTATCATGAAAGATAGCCTCCTTCGGGAGTTTGGAGAAAGGCTTGGGAGACTTTTCTCTCCATAAGTAAGGTCAAAATAGTTAGTCTTCACTTTCTTATGCACTTAGGATTTTGTAATTTTCCATCAACATAAACGTGTGGTATCCAGACTGAAGTTGCGACTTTTAAATTTGGGGTCATGGCCTTGCGCTTTTGATCATTTATTCTTTATTTCTCAGTTTGTGTAACATATTTGTCAAAACCCAGTAAAACAAGATAAATAGGTATGAAATGTACCTTTATTTCTTGAAAATCAGTAAGTTTTAAGAATAAAAGTTAACTATAAATTGATACAAAACCAACTTATCAGGAGTCCTAGCAATTTTTGAAATTATCCTAGAGAAAACGAAGGTGTCCACCTGGATCTGGGTCACTGCATTTAATGATATAAATGGAGGGCTGTCAGTAAGGGATTGGCTGTGAGACCCTCGGCTATGTATTAATATCAGATAGTCATTTTGACGATGTAAATTATTTTTTGACAAAAGCCGTAATAAAGTAATTAATTTTTAGGATAAAAAAATCAACAAAGGTAACAACGAAAACTGAGAAAGAAGACACATTTGAATTTTCATATTTTTTTTGATATATTAAAATATAACGTATTAGACCCAAAAAAGTATAATTGTATTTCCGCCAATGGAAGGTAATATCGTTCTCACTATCATTATATGTAGCAGAATCAAAAATAGTTTCGATGCCGGTATTGGTATTTTGGTACGACCAGTGTTTTTTTATTACCCTCAAATTTAATGAGGAGTAATTTTTTGAAAAAATGTGCTTATAAGCCAATTATAATTTTAAGAAGGTTGCGCAAAATAGGGGCTTAATATGTCTAGGTATTATAATATGGAGAGATGATTATGTATCGGGGTAGTGTTGCTATTACTTGGGAGAGATTAACAAGTAAATTATAGAATCCGATCGTCAACTAAAAATGTCCATTAAGTGGTGAAATCAAAAGTCCTAGATCCTTCTTCAAGTGTTTGTATCTAACTTTTAAGTTGCTTAATTCAAAGGCCAAAAATATTTTTTTTTTGACAACGTTACTTTATGTTGCTTGCTTAGATAATTAACCATAAAAAAATCAACCACCAACTTTATTCACCGTTCAAATAGCTTGGAACTTATTAATTTTGATACTTGTAAACTATAATTTTCGTGGGATGATACCCTCTCTCTACTTTATTATTTGTTCTATTAGTGTGCTTTAAATAATTATGACACTGGCCAAGTTGATTAGAATCCATCACTTTCATTTTCCAAATAACGAGGTATTGAATAATTATGGATCGATGCCACCAGGCCACTAGATTCTGTGTTGCCAAAGAATCTCCCAGGCTATTCATTATATCTTTATCAGTCTATGAAACTGCCCCAAATAAGAATTTCTTTTGAATCTTGAAAAGGATCAAAACTGATTAATTTAATCCTATGGGACTAAGGGCCCGTTTTGCGCAGCCTTCTTAAAATTATAATTGGCTTTTAAGAACCTCGAACTACGAGATTGATGAGTTATTTTTTGAAAAAAATGTGATTATAATCCACTTATAATTTTAAGAAAGATGCGCAAAACAGGGGTTATGTGTCTCTGTCGCGAGGCGCCGTCGCCAAGGAGGAAAGCCAGAAAGGGATTTAGCCTACTACCTAGGGTAATTGGTTAAGGTGGAAACTCAGAAACTGGAAAGCAAAGAAAACTGGAAAATGGAAATTACCAAATCGCTATGTGTATTCGACTATTCGTGAAAGACTGAAAGTCTGAATGACCGAAGGCGTGCTATGTGTATTCGACTAAATCTAAACATTGATCGGGATTCGGGTTTGTCCCAAAGTTTATGGGACAAACCCGATCCCGACCCATTAAAATTTTGGGACTGCTTTAGCAGTCCCGAACCCTACCCGATGTCCTGATTTTTCTTAAAAAATTGGGCCTCGGGACTCGAGTCTAATCGGGCCTTGGGTTTTCCCAAAGCCCGAATCCCGTTTGCCCAGCCCTAAGTAGATGCAAGAAACCGATCCCAATCAGTTGGTTTAGGGTGTCTCAAACTACGAAACCAGGAATCTGCATCACTTTCAAAATGCATTCTCGCAAATTCAACCTTCTTATACTCATGGATTCCAGTATAGCTCTCTCTATCCAGGATTGGGGAGTTAGGCCATTGAACCTAGAAAAATCAGTATAGGGCATCTTTGCTTTTCTCACCCGCCCCACATCCTCATACCCATAGTCCTCTACATCAATACCACGTCCCTCAAGAAATGAAGTTTGTTGCTGGTTATTAACACCATATATGCCAATATGCTTCTCCGGGGGGGGGGGGGGGGGGGGGGGGGG
>JAOWBN010208966.1:0-14093 GCA_028565015.1 Pinguicula moranensis | reverse complement strand
ATTGGGAGAAAAAAGGGTTTCGAATCCTTTTAATCGAATTTCAAGGGTAAAAAAGGTAAAAAAAGTGTTGTTTTATCACACATAACAGTAAATCAGTGCAAGACACACGGTTACCAAACGGTGGTTATGCATAGCTTCTGGAATCTATAATTAGGATACCAAACGGAGGACAAAAATAGTTATCACTCCGTTATCCCCGCCCGGGATAACTGTCGGATAAGCGCTATCCGGCTACCAAACGGGGCCTATTATTCCCCCTCAAGATGGACGAAAAATATCAACTAAGCCCATCTTGTTACAAAGTTTGTCAAAATCTAGGAAACTGAGGCCCTTCGTGAGACCATCAACAACTTGCACCTCGGTGGTGACGTGTTTCAACTTCAGTAGTACACTGCTCAACTTCTCTTTGATGAAGAACCTATCAATCTCCTCAAGTTTGGTTCTACCATGCTGCATGGGGTTGTTGGTAATACTGATTGCTGATTTTTTTTGGTCACACCATAAATTCCTATGGGATTCCCAGTCCATCTTGAGCTCCACAAGCATTAATATGAAGCTAATCAGCTTGTGATTAGACCCAAGAATTAATGTTAATTCGAACCTTAGGATTTATGATCAAACACTTATTGAGTCCTTAACCCTTCACCTGTATATGAGGTGAGAACTAAGTCTATGTGTATTTCGAAAAGTAAACTCCACTAAAACTCGAAACAAGCTTTAGATAAGTTGTAAAAGAAAGTTTTGAAAAAGACTAAGAATTTGATCCCAAATGTCTTACAAGTTTGAAACTCAAAGTGAACTACTAAACTCAAGCTACATCATGGCCTTTTATAGCCAAAGTTTTTTACCATGGATGAGTTAATAAAGCTTGACCGAATTTAATAACATGTGATGGTCCAAGATCTTCAACCCTTGACCAACCAATGAGGCTATCCTTGCTTCTTGATTCACATACAACCTTGACCATCACTTGGAGTTTGACCAAGACAAAGCCCCTTCACATTCCTTACGGTTTTGACCCTCTTTAATGCTCATTACATGTCCCATGTCATGACAATTTGTGGACAAGTTGTGGGTTGAGCTCTTTATGGGCTTTAATGGTCGAATTGGTCTTGTGTTCCACCTAGTGGGTTTGCTTGAATAATCAAGGCATGGGCCGTGCCAAAGTCTTTATGTGGGCCTTCATAATCTTGAGTTTTAATTAGGTAAACAAGTTGGGCCTTTTCTTGTGCCTTGGACAAGTAGTTTCGTAATTATTCCCAATGGCCCAAGCTTCATGAATTAAGGCCACAAGACCTTCTTTGAATTGTTTGAGCCGTGCCCTAGTGATAGGTCCATCGAGTAGTCGCACGACCTCCATTCTCTCTTGTGTTGTCTCCTTATCCATGGGTTTTGATGCTTACATCTCATCAAGCATGGATATCTGAACCAAATTATCTTTGCAACACTCTGGGTCATGGCTCTGTACTCGGCTTCTGCTATAAAATAAGCCACAACTGGTTGTTTCTTACTCGTTCAAGAGAGTAGATTGCCTCCCTCAAACATGCAGTATCCAGATGTGGACTTTTTGTCATCAGCACAACTAACCCAATATGAATCACACTAACCCTTAATGTTCAGATGCCTGTTCTTTGAAAAGATCAACCCCTTCCCTGGTGCAATTTTCAGATACCTCAATATCTAGTATATTGCATTTAGGTGACTCTTCCTAGGATTATGCATGTACCCGCTAACCATACTCGTAGCAAAGAATATATCCGATCGAGTTTGGTTCAAATATATCAACCGACCTTCTAATCTCTTATATATTTCTCTGCCAATTGACTCCCCTGCTTCTGCACTCAACTTTGATCTATGATCAATCAGCATACTGGCAGGCTTGCAATCCAGTATGCTGATTTAAAACATACTTCTTTGGGGACAAAACAATCCCTTTGGCCCACGAGCCACTTAAATCCCTAGGAAGTACTTTAGCTGTCCCAAGTCTTTCACCTCAAATTCCTTGCCCAGTTTCATCTTTAACTTTGCAATCCCACCATCATCGTCACCAATAATGATCAAGTCATCCATATACACTGCATGCATCGTGATATGACCTCCATCTTGCCTGAAAAATATAGTATGGTTAGTATTGGTCTGCTGATAACCCATGCCAACCATTGCCGTACGAATCTGTCAAACCAAACTCGAGGAGATTGCTTCAACCCCTATAAAGACCTCCTGAGCCTGCAAACCTTACAAGCCGACTGGTGCCAAAGCCCGGGAGAATCTCTATGTATACTTTATCTAACAAGTCACTATGCAGAAATGCATTTTTCACATCAAGCGGATATAACTTACATCCTTCATTTACTGCTATAGAGACCAGGGTCATGGATGTACTCATCTTCGCCACTGGTGTGAATGTCTCCTCATAATAAATTTCATAGATCTGACCGTATCCCTATGCTACCAATTGTGCCTTATTTTGTTCAATTTTTTCCTCGTTCTGCTTCACACTAAATACCTCACTTGCATCAGATGGTCTTTTCTATGAAATCTGGCCTTCAAATACTTGCTTATCAGGTTGTCTTCTATGAGCGATTTACAACACAGCCACATGGACATTGCTTTTTGTAATTCTGCAAGATCTCTAATGCCAACCCCACCTTCAGACACTGGTTTACAGATCATGTTCCATCTTCTCCAATGTACTTTTTGTCTTCCATCGGTCTGTCCCAAAAAGAAGTTAGCTAGCATAATCCTGATTTCTTTGAGGACACTTTGTGGCAGCCTTATTACAACCATGATGTGCATGGGCAGACCTTCCACTACATGTCTTATGAGGGTCAACCTACCACCCTGCGAAAGGAGCTTCCCTTTCCAACCTGCAATCCTCTTTCTGAATTTTGTAATCATAGGCTCAAACATATTTCTTGTTAGGCGCCCCGTGTTCAATGGAGCCCCTAGATAAGTCATTGGGAACTTCCCCTGTTCAAATCGTGTGATTCTCAAATTCCTCCTTCTCCTCAGCCATCCAATATCAACAGACATAAACAAGGCGCTCTTCTCCTTACAAACTTCTTGTCCTGACCATCTGTAGTAACGTGCCAGAGTCCTAGTTATTGTCTTAATTGATCCCACATCCCCTCGTGCAAAGATCAAGATGTCATCTGCATACATCAAGTGCGAGACCACAGGTGATCCAATGGGGAGATGATATCTTCCTATCAAACCTCTGTCAACTTCCTTTCTGATCATCACTGACAGTGCATCTTGCATTAATATAAAGAGATAGGGGGATAATGGATCCCCTTGCCTCAATCCTCTTTTTGCCTCAAAGAATCCAACTGAAACTCCATTCATTTGAATAGAGAACCATTGTCCTCGCACACAACTCATGATGAGCTCCAGTTTACCCTTTGTATCTTAAGACTGATTCCAGAAATGACCAGGATACCTGATCATATGCCTTCTTCATATCCAATTTAATTATCACATTACCTCCCCGTTGGTTTTTGTTCAGCTCTTGGGTCAGCTCCTGTATTGTCAAAAATGCTTCTATTCCTCACAAAGGCTCCCTGCATTTCAGACACCAGAGTCTGCATATGCGTTTTTAACCTTCCTGCCATCACCTTTGCAATAGTCTTATACACAATTGTGCATAGACTAATGGGCCTAAACTGAGTAAAGGACTTTGGTTGATCTATCTTCGGGATCAAGGAAATTAAACTAGATTGAAACATCCGTGGTAATTTCTGTCCCCTGAAAAACTCTCTCACAGCCCCTGTCAGGTCCTGCCCCGTTATGCCCCATGTTTTCTTAAAGAAATCCACCCCAAACCCATCCGTGCCAGGGGCACTATTTCCAGGGGATTGGATGTAACTCTTTCATCCATAGGGGAGAAACTTGGAGGAGATAGAAGTGTGGAGGACTTAGTGTTACTTCAACACAGTCGTTTAGGTCACCTTTCCTTCTCAATATTGAGCCGGCTGTATCCTCGGTTATTTGACAAAATTAATAAATACAAGTTGTTGTGTGATTAGGGTTAATTTGCGTAGGGTGCCGGTCGAATGTTGGTCTAGAAGATTCTTCAGTGATCTGTTGACGGATGCAGGCCAACTGCTCCGGATGGAGGAGCGCAGGGCAGACGAGCGCGACTATGGTACAGAGAGAGTTCATATCTGAAAGAAGGACGCGATGGCGCCAATCCCATGGTTTTAGGTCACCGTAAGAAATCAGATATTTCCGATTCAGGTAAGGGAGGAACCGTTGCAGTGGCGGAAAGTGCAGGGGATAATACTGGCGAACACCCAGACAGCGGCGCCAGCGTTAGACAATGTCACCTGGCCGAAATTGTCCAGAACTAGCACGGGGAAGGAGCTGTTACAAGGATTGACATGCATAACAAAGATAGAAAGTTTGAAATCATCAGAAAATATAGAAAGAGAGCACAATGTCACCCCACTGGCCAAAAATGGAAAGTTACCATTGGAAGAGAATGTTGGAAACTTGTCAGAGGTAACCTCAGAGGTAGTAGAAGGTAACAGTATGGAGAAAAATGTGGTGGATGGGATAGCACAATCAGGGGGTAAAAGCAACGACACCGAACAAGAAATGCTAGGGAGAAAGGAACCCTTGAAGGCTGGAGATAAGAACAGCCCTGCTGAAGCATTAGAAGATAAACAAACTACCCTGTAAAAGGAAAAGAGAGATTGACTAAAGAGAATAATGAGGAAATAAGGTTAGAGGAGGAGAATGAGCTCACAACAGGAGCCACAAGCCTAATCAGGTCCCCTAAGACATACACAAGGGACAAGAATAAGAAAAAAAGTTATAAAGAAGAGGTCAGCAAAGAGTGCTCCACAGAGAGAATAGCAGAAGACCAGAAAAAAGAGAATATAGAAAGTGTAGAAGAGCCTCCGGATAATTGGGAACCAAGTTTGGGGCTAGACAGGATTGAAGGGGATGGACTTAGGGGTGTTCAACAGTTAGGAAATGATGAACTCCCAAGAAAGTTCTGGAGAGATGAGGAAGAGATAGAAGAATTGGAGAAAGGGGTATCGGATGGGGAAGGAATTGATATAGAAAGGGAGCAGCAAAATAAACTATATGATTCAGATGCACAACCAAAACAAAGGAAAGGAGATCAAGGTGCAAAGAGAACCAATAGGAAATCGGGAAGAACAAAGCAAATTAAACCTACATACAAGTGAATATGCTAAACCAGATTGTATTCTGGAACTGCAGGGGTCTGAAAGCCTACGAGGATATGTATAGGAGATTGGATACGAAGGAGGGGGCGCAAGATATGTATAAGCTCGCAAAAGCCCGAGCCCGTAAGAGTAGGGATATTGATACCGTTAAGTATATAAAGAATGAAGATGGGAGGACCCTTTTGTCGGAGGTGGAGATTAGAAAGAGGTGGGAAGAGTACTTTGGTAAGTTATTCAACGAGGCACGAGATTATGGTAGCATCTTGGGGGGAGGGGAAGTGACACCACGATCGACAAACCGTTGCTTTGTTAGACGGATATCGGCAGGGGAGGTGAAGGAGGCCCTTGGAAAGATGGGTAGGGCAAAAGCGGTAGGGACGGATCAGATACCGATTGAGGTATGGAAGTGCCTAGGAGAAGCAGGGGTGCAATGGCTAACAACTCTTTTTAATGTTATCCTACAGACGGGAAAGATGCCTGAGGAATGGAGAAGTAGCGTAGTAGTGCCTCTCTATAAGAACAAGGGAGACGTGCAACAATGCGGTAATTATCGGGGTATTAAGCTACTGAGTCATACTATGAAATTGTGGGAGAGAGTTATCGAATGTAGATTGAGGCGAGAAGTCCATGTGAGGGAGAACCAATTTGGATTTATGCCCGGGAGGTCTACGATGGAGGCAATCCATCTCCTAAGACGCCTAATGGAGAAATACAGAGAACGTCAACGGAGTCTCCATATGGTCTTTATAGAACTAGAGAATGCGTATGACACTATACCGAGAGAGGTTATTTGGGAATGTTTAGTAACCAAGAAAGTCCTGTTGATGTATGTGAGAGCTATACAAGGTATGTATGAGGGTGCGGTGCGAAGACCAGTGTGCGGACCCCAGTGGGAGAAACATGGCACTTCTCAGTGGATATAGGATTGCACCAATGGTCAGCATTAAGTCCATTCCTTTTTGCGGTAATTATGGATATACTCTCTAGGGATATACAAGAGGAAGTACCATGGTGTATGTTGTTCGCAAACGATATTGTCTTAGTGGCAGAGACGAAGGAGGAGGTTAACGTTAAGCTAGAGCGTTGGAAAGTAACATTGGAGGCCAAAGGACTGCGTTTGAATCGCTCGAAGACCGAGTACAGGGCGTGCAATTTTGCTAATGAAACGGAGGAAGATGGAGTAGATGTTATGATTGCGCATCAAGTACTCCTACAGAATGACAGTTTCAAATACTTGTGGTCTGTTATACAAAAAGATGGGGCCGTTGAAGGCGATGTCATCCATCGTATCAAGGTCGGATGGATGAAATGGCGATCAGCTACGGGTGTGTTAAGCGATAAGAAATTTCCACTAAAGCTGAAGGGAAAATTTTATAGGACGGCGATAAGACCGACCATGCTCTACGGGTCAGAGTGTTGGGCTATGAGACTGGCACACGTGCAGAAGAACTGGCAGAGATGAGAATGTTAAGATGGATGTGCGTTTGTACGAGATTAGATAAGATTCCGAATGGAATCTTTAAGAATATACTAGGTATCGCATCTATCAGTGCCAAGTTGAGAGAGTGAAGAGTGCGATGGTTTGGACATGTACGCAGAAGGCGTGTCGACGAGCCCGTCAGGAGAGTCGAAGGGCTACGAGTGGAAGGAAGAAGGGTGAGAGGGAGACCTAGGAGGACGTGGGATGAGCAGATTCAGTTAGATTTAGCGGGATCATACCTCTCCGAAGACATGACCTCTGATAGGACGGGTTGGAGACGTTGTATTACGGTTAGAGGTATATAGAGTTTGATAGGTCAGACGTATGTACTCGAATTTTGGGCAAATAGGGGTAGTTAGGATAGTATAGATGGTGGGTGGTATTTATTTTGGTCTTTGTTTACTTAGCTAGTATATATTATGTATTTATTTATTTTGAGTATTTATTTATTTGTTTATTTATTCCTTATGCATGCATTTAGGTGATTACTTATTATCTCTCTCATGTTATTTTATTTTATTATTAGCATTAATCTAAATATTTATTTTATTTTAGATATTTTATTTTATTTGTATTATTATTAGTTTATTATTATTATTATTAAAATTTTATTTTATTATTATTGTTATTTTATTATTTTTATTATTTTATTATTTTATTTATTTTTTTATTTACTCCTCTCTTGACTGGAAGTCTCCACGGAAACAGTCTCTTTATCTCTTTTGAGATAGGATATGACTGCGCACATCCCACCCTCCCCAGACCCTGCTTCAATGCGAGATTTTACCGGGTATGTTTGATTTGGGTTTGATTTTTTCATATTCTGGGTCAGCCACTTATGGATCACAGACATAAAGAACTTAAACTTTGAAATAATTTTTACATTGTGAACAGTTTGCCATTTATTCTAGACCATAAAAGAAAATCGAGAGGCCACTCATCAATATCATGGGTGCCTATTTGTCAACTTATTCCATATTGATCCTCCAAAGTTGGAAGCAAGTTGGCTACAGTAGGCCACACAGACGAGGCCTTGAACACATTTGCCTTCCATTCGCTTGAACTAGCGCCATCACTCCGGCCGTAAGACCAACGCAGACCATAGATGATAAAAGACTTTGAGCACTTCGCCCAGCTACAGTTGAACAATCTTTTGTCAACAGGTAGTCTCACAGCTTTAGAATCAATCCAACGTAAGATCACTCATCACTGTACACTATACCTTGGTTTATTGTAATTGATGTCACCGTCAGTCCCCCGATTACTAAAGCTGAAGCCACAGGAAGGTACTACAAATTTGCAGTAGCCAGATAGTTAGAAGTTGAAATGGTGTATTACAAGTTTATAAACGAAGCAAATTATAGGAGCAAAATGTCAGCATGGATCTTTGTCCAGACCGAGCAAAAGGATCATTCATTTGGCCACCAGTAGGTTTTAGTTGCATCCAATGAAGATAAGAGAAGGAGAAAAAAGAAAATCATCTGAAACATGCAGAGCTGACACTTGACTAAAAGAGACAGATGTTCATATTTGATGCCTGGAATTTAAAGGTTTTTTGGGAAAGAGGTCATGCTTACAGATAAGGAGTCAAATCCTTTTGCCTGGAAAGGAGAAGGACCATTTCTGCTCACAGTATAGCGGCCACTAACAAGATCAATAGCATCCTATAACGATAGGAATATGTATGCAAGAATCTTTAAGAGTTTAATACCTTGGAGAAAAGGATGATGGTAAAATCAGAAGAGCGATACTTGCCTGCCGAACTCCATCTTGAAAGTTACCCAAGTAATATCTTGAGAGGGCACTCAAGCCATCTTTGATATTGCCCATCATGGTTCGCTTTCCATATCTGAAATATAAATCACAGAACGCAGTGGCATCCTATCCATAATCCAGTCATTAATAACAACATGTTATAAGAAAATTTGCACTTTCTAGGCACCTCACGAGGTCTCGTTTCAGTGCGTGAGTTCCAGAGTATTCAAGGCTTATTTCATCCCCATGCTCAACCCACACTGTAATGCAAAAACGCATGGTTCAGCATGAGCAAAAAGAAAAATGATGCCAACACTCCAAGAAAAGAATTTGTTCAGTTAGGTTCATACAAGTCTTGAAAATTTCATAAACTTCACTGAACATTGAAATGCATTCCGTTGAAGAAATTACATCAAGTTTCTGCAGCTGGGAATTCAAAGACTTCTGTGCCAAGAAGCTCTGCAGTTTAAACATCAAAATTTGTGAGGTAAATTTCAAAATTGAGAATCCTGAGACAGAGATTGCTTCACATTAAGTGGTTGAAAAGAATAGTCTTAAACCTGAGTAACATTTGTTCTATCAAGACAATCAATGCAGTTGCATCTAACTATTCCCTCTTGTTCCGCTAGAATTGTCCCTTCAGTATCTAAAAGGAAGTATCTGTTCAGCTGAAATAGTAAATTATCAAAGGAGCATTTTGAAGACCAACTATAGGAGCATTCTTGAGTCCAATTTCAGTAAAGACAAATTTCAGAGTGCAGCATCCTTTTTTTACCCCTGCTTCTCAACATCCGCAGCAATGTGATCGTACAGCAGTTGTATATTATCCAGGTTCCCATTGGCACATGATTTATGGAAGTCAAATGGTACGTATCTGTAGCAAGTTTTACAAAGTACCCTTAAGGCATGGTGAAAATTGAGAATGACAGAACCCCATTAATGCAAATGCTAAATCACCACGGCAAGCATACAAGCATGCAGAGTTTGCAATGTTCTATGAGTCAATTAAAAGCAATCATAACACCACTTATCATCCTCAGACGCACAGTACGAACTAACAGATAAAATGACAAGAATCTCACCTCCCTAATTATGAGTCATCACAATTATAAGTTTTTGAAAGAGAAAAATGCATATCATATGTTTTTCAATTTCCTTTCAAACAAGGGCATCAGATATTCATAGAAAAAAAGAAATACTCACCTAATATTAGGAATTTTTTCCACTTCATTTGCATAAGCCGCACTCAACAAACCTTCATCCCCATGCTACAAGATCAAATATAAAAAGATTGAGAGATGCAAATTCGTAATATCAAGACTCATCGGGCCTTAAAAAACCGTTAATCACATAGTTATAATGCAACTTCTTTGATTTTTTAGTATTACAAAAAAAATAAACATAGTTAAACGTCTGCAGAAAATACTCAGTTGGAAAACACTGAGCCTTTTTTATTCAGTCAAACAACACGATATAGGCAGTGTTTTGGGGAGCTTTGTTTTTCAAGAAGTGCTTAAATGTAAAGAAGATTTAAAAAGATATCTTATTAGAAAATATGGGGGTTGTAAAATTGCAGAAAAATACAGCTTATCGAGAAAAGAATATTTGATAATATGTTTAAAAACAGTTTCATAGGAGTTTTTTAGAAAAAGTTGGTTACTACAACTTCTCTCCAAAAGCGTTTCTGGCAGCTTAAAATAGAGAAGAAGTAGAAATTGACTTCTAAAATACAAAATATGAACTTCTGCTTAATTCAAGCTAAAAAGTGCTTTGAAAAAGTTGTAGAACAGTGCATTAATAATTGTTGCATAGTATGATTGCCATGAAGGTAAGTGTAGCTACCAAAATTGGTAAAAAGAAGGAATTGAAGGAGAAATTACAAACTTTTTTAAGGGGAAAACTTCAAGAGTAACTTTGAGAATTATTTTTCCAAGAAGAAACACTACAGAAAGCAAATAGTTTCGGATTTTATATTTACTTCAGCTAATTAATGCTTTGAGGCATCAACCAAGAATGTAACCTTATCTGTGAGGTCAACCACAATGCATCTGCCATATCTTTTCAACAGATCGCTAAAATGGCGTTCCACAACTTTTGACTGTGTTTAAGAAAAAGAAGAAGATAGTCCTACTCAGAATGAACAAAATAGTAATATATTAGAAAATAATAGAAGCAAAAGAGTAAAAGCAACGACCATGTACATACTGTCTGCTCATGGCTAATTATACTTAGTTGTGGTTTATAGCTCAAGTCAGCAATTTGCTCCCATAAAAGTGGAATTGACCCCCGAACCTGAGAGCACGCGCTTTCAAATTCACTGATCTCTTTATAATTAAGATTTAACACAAAATTATTAAGTCCACACTTCCTTACTCAGCATCATCTCCAACTGATGAGCAATTGTAAATGAAACAAACCTGTACAAAAGAGAAAAGGTTGCCTTCAAAATCCAGTAGCTGCTCAGTTTCTACGAAGTTAGCAGTGTCTCCTTCGATATTGGCTCCTCTTCTCCACATTCTCGTCCCTAAATTCAAAGGCACGTAGATTTGACAAATCTCAGAATTCATCTTCGTGCAACTAAACTAAGCCAAGATGGGTCTTACCAAGACGCCTTGTACACCTTCGTGAAAGTAACCGAATGACAGCAGGTGAACCTTTCAGCTTTATTTCTTCAGATTGAAAGCGTTAGCCTTGGTCAAGGCAAAACAAATTCTTTCTTTAAACATTCTCTTTGACTAGCAAAGGAAAACAACATTAAAGAAAAAAAGGTTTGAAGTGCCGTGTAATAAAGGATATTTCCTTGTAGAAAAGGTATGATAAATCCATCAAGCTGCAACACGGAAGTACAAAATTAGGAACTAATATGAAAGCCAAAAAATGAATCTTTACACAAAACTATCATGTATGAGTATGATGGTCTTCCTTCCTGCATAGTTTCTACCATGCCGCTATTGCAATTATAAATGAAAAACTAGCAACGATGACCATAGATTTATGAATCCTCTTATCAGTGTCAAATGTATCAGGAACGTATCTCTAACCTTGTTCTCAATAAGCTCTACCAACAAGTGCCAGTTCCAAACAAATCGTGGGTCCCCCTGCAATTTAGTAAAAGAAAACAACTTGATATAAATGTATCTTTTGAAAGAAGCCCAGAGAAATTGAAGATGCAAAAGGTAACAATACAGCGCAAGGAAAAATACAAACAGGTTTAGGTTCAATGATCATGTTTCTAAAGCAAGAAATAAACCTATTGTAGAACAACGCAACAGTCCCAGGATTATTGGAGGGATGCTGAATTAAGAGGATGGTAGTTGAAAAATATGGAACTGTATAGAATTAATTGTCAACATATGAAAAGCCAATAGTTTACTTGAGCAGACCTGCTTCCAAATTGGTTTGCTTTTCCATCCTGTTGCCATCTTGCTTCTCCTCTGCAAACTGATACAGGACAGCTTCTTGAAAACAAATTGGTGACCATAGTTTTCATTTTTTTGGGGGAAATTAATCATAATTTTCATTCGGGAAATTAATCATAATTTTCATTCATCCACCGATGTAGAAAATTTACCTCAGTGTCATATCAGTTCCATAAGAATAATACAACCCCGGAGTTGATTCAACTATCTTTAACAAAGTCATAAAGTACTCTTCATCTCTTTTCTGTGGAAGGATGTTTGCAATTTAACAAACATTCTAGTACCAATGGATTGAAAAGTTCTGAATATTGACCAAATAAAGTGTTGCAAATTCGTACTTCTTGGTCAGTTAAGAATCTGGATGCTTCATTGCAGAACAGAAACTTCATTGACGTAACCCGGAAAATAGGATAGCCAAGATAAGTTCCAGCATCCTTTCTAGAAGTTATAACTAGCACATACGTACCTATACAAGAGCAGCAATCATCTTTATCAGATTGCCAAGTGAGGTTCGCCCAGGATCGAACATTAAATTAACAAACATATCTAGAAATGAATTCAATTAAGAAAGTAATCTCCCCCATTCATTAAAATGCAAATACAACCCTGCGACTTATCAAAATAGCACCTGCCAGCAATCTAATCATTCCAGCAACCCCATATATAGTCGAAACTTTAATAGGACTTCCAGAATAGCCATCACCTAAAAGAAGAAGATAGTGCCAGACCAAATTAGTATATTTTAAAAATAAAAAAGTCAGCATTAGGATAGCTGTGAAACAGAAGAAAAGAGAAAAGGATTGCAAATTGAGAATTTCTTTTCATGAAAGTTTCTTGGTGATTTCAGAGGCATAAATCTGCATGTCTGTTCACAATGTTTATCTTCACAAATATGCACCTAAAGTTCTCAAAAGATGATTTTTTTTCTTCGAAGTACTCTACAGCCAAAATTGCTAAGGGTGCATACTAAGCAACTATAACTTGTAAAATAGCAGGATGAAGCAAATCATGTGCTTCCGAGAACATGGTCAAATTATATGATTCTGCCGTGTGGTTTATGGGCGATTAGACGACAGAATGAGAAAAATCAGGATCCTTGGCATATTCGGACAAATATTATTCAAAATGATCACCATTAAGCTTGTCCACGTTCCCTTCGATTCGGCTTACAGAGAAGCCTTGATCAGGCGATTCCACGGATGTGATAACAAACTTGTCGGAAAACTCTTGCAATTCCAATTCGCTCCACAGACTGAAGTCATTTGTCGGATTCGTTCCGATTTCGTCCTCCATTTCTGCGGGTCTAACAAATTAAATTTAGCGGAGAAGAAGTATGCAGTTGCGAGAATTTATTTCGCTTTTTCGCTTTCCTACTATAACAGCTAACAGCCCAAACGTATATTAATGATTCCCACAGTGAACCGTATATTATTTTAATTTATTCTTTTAACATTAATTTGTTCATTAATCAGTTTTTTTAGGCGTACGCGTTGGCGTGGTACGACAAATTATCGTTGTGGTCCTTTTTGGCGGGGTTGACAATAATGCTCTCCAAAATTATCTTGACTCGATTTATACATAGAGTGACAATAATCCTGCCCACAATTATCTTGGCTCGATCAAAACATAAAATCCTTCCTACCTCCAAATGAATCTATTAAAACTCGTGTTAATGATTTCAAAAGGGGACTCGAGGTCGTAGCCATCATATAAGACAATACTCATCATTCATGCAAGGCAACACCCCATCTATATGAATCAATTGAAACTCTGATAATGATCCCCGAAAAGGACCCACAATCATGACCTTAATAAATTATTTGCACTAATCAAACCCTATATATCTTCTAATAATCCAGGTTATTCATCACCAATTTTTTTATAGGTATTCCTCACCAGGTTATACTGTTGAATTTTTATGTTATTCCTTTTATCACTTTAGCAAATATAATTACTACTGCTGCTAACCTTGATATAGACCTTCGCCTAGTCGTGAAAGACTCGGAATTAAGGGTTCGAGGTCAGGTTTAATTTCACCACAAACAATTATCAAAAAGAAAGAAAGAAAAGGTCCTTTAGTTAGTGTAAGCTAAAACTGACCCCTTATCAGAAAAATTGCCACGGTGAAACTAAAATGATCTACTGTTTGAACAATCCAGCAAGTTCGCCCTTCTCATACATGGAGGTTAATATATCACAGCCACCAACCAATTCACCATTGACAAAAATCTGAGGGAATGTAGG
>JAOWBN010208955.1:0-14094 GCA_028565015.1 Pinguicula moranensis | reverse complement strand
CCAGCAATCTTCTTTGCTCAACCAAATTCCAACAGGTTATCAACAATATCAGTAATTCATACCCCCAGATATGCATGTCTACATTATGAAAAATATCTTTAGAAACAACACAGGCAGTTCATACAATTCATCATCTGAATATATTTTCGTACTAAACATGATTTTTTCTTACCTGGAACAAAGAATCCAAGTCAACCCAGAAACAGCAAATGGGATTAAATGAGAGAGAGAAACACATAGCTCATATCATCAACCGTACAATCCTAAGAATCAACGTAGACACCAATCCCGTAGCAGTAGTATTTGGAAAATAAAACAAAAAGAAGTCCAACAAACAAACGACAATACGATGAAAACTAGTGAATGATCTCTCACCTCTTGCAAACCAGATTGCCCTTAGTGTACAACCCTAATGATGAAATTAACACAGAAAATTAGAAGAAACCAAAGCAACTACACTGCACCTTATATTTCTTTGGTCTGATAACAACTATGAGTCCGCGGGGTCCGATTTTATAGCGAAATCAATGTCGACTATTCGTTGGGATCGAGTCATAATTAATGAGAAAGAATCCAGATTTAGAGAAATTAGTTTTTTGACCAGGAAAGGAAGTTGAATAGAATCCGAGGTTGTGTGAAACTGAAAAAGCAGAAACCTTTGTCTTTGTTGCCAAGGCCAGGGAATGCTAAAGACAGCTAAACTTTTGGAAGATTTTAGGGTAGGCCTTTTCTCTGCGGTGGGACTTCCCTCCCTCCCTCGTGCGAATAAACAAAATAGTAGCTGCTTAGGTTATTTTGTTTTCGATAAGTCGTAGCTGCTTAAGCTTTATATATAGAGAGGCTTATTTTGTATCCAATTGATTTTCTCTTTTGTTTCTCATTTTACTTTTTTTTATTCTACTTTTTTTTTTTAATTTTGTATTATTTGAGTGTTAGGTAAAATTAAAAAAAAAATTAAAAAATTTATTGAATATTTGATAAAATTATGAAAAAATTGAAAAAGTTATTGAAATAGGGTTTGCAATCAAATTTTGTAAGTTGATTAAATAGTATTCGTAGTTAAATTTGGTAAGATAACTTTAATTTATTTACAAAATTGCCATTAAAAGTAAAAGTATAAAAAAAAAGTAAGGCCCTGTTTTGTACCACTATTTTTTTAAATTATTTTTTTCATTCTCTTTTTTTTTTCAGATTATTTCATATTAAGTCATCATCTAACTAACATGACACTTTCAAAATGATGATACCCAAAATCCTTTTTGTATCACCGATAACTACGTATCTCTTTAAACTATACAATATTTGGTTACATACTTAATGTAACCACTATGACAAATATGATGAAATTAGACAGGTTGTTCCTGAGACACTAATGACAATTCGTATCAACTCGACTACTTTCCTACCAAGGTCCATTGGACTATATATATTCTAGCATTTGGATGGCATACTAAAGTAGCATCATCAATCCTCAACTTCAAGTCATAGCTATAAGTCAAAGAGTAAAATCTAAGTGGACAAGCGTATGTCCGTGTGATCACACAATGACAATCAGGAGATTTTTTTGTCATTTTCACAATGATCATTCTGTAGCACACACAATATGATATATCTGTCATGGCATGACTCCCACTTAGGTGGGCATATCACTTACTTATGCCTTACGAATCATAACTATTGATAAATACAATTAGTTTTTTTCCTCTACATTCGACTTTAAAGGTTTAATGTGAAAACCCAGACATTTCACATTTGATTCACTTATAATCTCATTTTAGACCTACTGAAGCGACTGTCCAAAATATTTATCAGTCTCATCCTTTATGCTACACAAGCATAATGGCGATTTCCCGTGTGATAGGGCCAATGATTAAGTTTTTGTTACATTTATTGTGCTTTATTAATTGATTGCATACACTAAAATAATGCTCAATGAAAAGAAAAAAGCTAATTTCATTTCATAATCAATTATTACAAATACATGTCCTTATCATTCACAAGATGTGATCAAATCCTACGTAATCCTAAACTTATCACATGAGCTCTAAACACATCTTTAGGAATTTTTTTAGTCAATAGATCAGTGATTATCTTGTCAGTAAAAATATACTTGATACTTATATCCACTTTGTTGACATCATCTCGAACAAAGTGGTAACATCTCCATATGTGCTTTGTCTTTTTATGAAATTTGGATCCTTAGCAAATTGAATTGCTGCAGTATTGTCGTAGTTCATTTCTATAGGATCATCGAGCCTCGGAATCAAACTGAGGTACAGTAAACAACATGGAAGTCAAAATGCGTCTTGCACAACTATGTTGCATGCGCATATTCTGCTTCTATAATTGACAAAGCGATGCGATTTTGGTTCTTACTGCACCAAGATATGGCTCCTCCACCAAGGATGAAGACATATCTAGAAGTCGACTCGGACCCCTCCAGGTCGCTTCCCCAATAAGTATCCGTGAATCCCTTTAGATGCAGGTCTCCCTCTTGATAGCATAGAACTAGATCGGTCATTCCACGAAGGTAATAAAAGATCGTCCTAACTATTTGCTAATGAGCAAGCCCCAGGTTACTTTGATAACGAACGGCTCACCAACCCAACCGCGAAGCAGATGTCCGGCCGTGTACATAACATGCCGAACATCAAACTTCCTAAGGCACTTGCATAGGGAACAACGCTTATTTCTTCATTTTCCTTATCTGTTTTTGAGTATTGATTGAGACTTAGTGCCAAACTCTTATCAATAGGGGTATCAATGAGTTTAGAACAATGTATCCTGAATCACTCTAAGATTTTGTTTATATATGCATGTTGGGACAAACCCAATATTCTCTTAGAACGATTTCTGCATATCTCCATGCCAAATACATACCTAGCTTCACCCATATCCTTCATCTCGAAGATGGAGGATAGCAATTGTTTAGTGACGTTGATCATTCTCATATTGTTTTATGTCGCCGACTTATAAGGAGAGAAACATGATTCCTTTTTTTACGACATACACGCAGATCTTCATCTATCATGGTGGGACCAGACAAAGTAATGGCCTCATGAAAATGAAGTACCATAATTTGGAAGACTGTTTAAGTCCATATATAGATCTTTTAAGATGACATACCTTGTCATCTTGACCTACTAAGACGAACCCAACAGGCTGTGTTAGTGTTATGCCCTAAGGCCAACACTTTAGGCCTATGTGTTAACACTTTAATGTTGTATATATGATTGAAGCAACTTTCACTACTTGTTGATTTATATTCTTTATTTATAGCATGCAAAAATAGTGAAGTCTAGCATTGATAACTTAGAGTGTATCACGAAGAGTTGTAATGATGCGACCACTCTAATTAAAGCTATCAATACTAAACATCCCTAACCCTAATATTAGTGAGATAAGGTATCACTAATACGAATATGTTAGCATATTCTCAGCCAATTTCTTTTGAAGGAAATAGTTGATCTCATCAACTGTAGTGTAGTGAAACTTAAGCTAGAAACATGGATGCTTGTAGTTGACAAGTACATCGGGTTGACCCATATATAGATCACCATATTGTCAGTGGTTGATACTCTAAAGAATAGTGGGTGTAAATGATCCTTAGACTTGAGATCACCATAAAGAGATCTTGAGTATGAATGTCACTCTTTGATTCTATTTGGAGTTACACCGTAAATGGGTAACAATGGGCAGTCCTGGGAATGGTTTGAAGTATGGAAAGGTTATGAGTGATCAATAAAGGATTCATCGCTCCTAAACGTTAGGAGAAGATATTCCTATGACTACTTGTAAGAAGTCATGGAAGCCTTTACAAAGCACAAGTTCAATTAGAAAGAGTTTCTAATTAGAACTTAATGATCATAACTTCTGTATATTAATGAGGATGACAAGTAACCTCAATATATTAAATTATGGATATGTTATTGATGAAAGAATATTAATTACATAAAAATTAATTCTTGAAAGGATAGTCTCTTTCCATGACTATTCTCAATGCTTGGGAACCATGATATTTTACTAGAGTTCACTCATGGTATATGAACTTGAATTAGGGATTAATAATTTATAAGTTTATAAATCATTAAACATAAATTGTTTATGTGAATTCAAGGTTCACTATCATGTTATTGAGAACCTGTAGGGTCACACACATTAGCACCATTTTCTTGAGGGTTAATTATGAAATGACCAAAAGTTTTAGGGTCATTTCAAAATTTTTGAAAGTTTATGGACTATTTTGCAACTACCAAATTGCTTGGGGATTTTTCTGAAAAATCCTATAAAAGTTACTTGATCAATAACACATGTTAGACATGTATTAATACATGTGTTGGAACATTTTTCTACCTCCAAATATGTGAGACATGCATTTGGACAAGTGTTATGACATTTGTCATTCTTTAAAGCTTGTTAGATATGCATTTTGACACTTGTTTAGATATGTGTCATTCTTAAGGCACTTTGGCTCTTCTATAAATATTCTAAGACTTCTATATGTGAGAGATTGTTGCATTTTCTTAGCCTTGGTCGAAAATTGAGAAATCTCTTTGTCCAAAAGTTGGAAAACTCGAAAGTTGTTTGGGAAATGATTGAAAATTTGAAAAAAAAAATCATCTCATTTTATAAGGCTTGAAGTGTAGAGCTAACACTCTTTGTGCTCACATGTAAAGTTATACATCTTGGTGTATTATCTTTAAGGGAAGTGGTGGTGTGAACACCTCAAAGGAATGAGACTACTTTCATGAATAGAAGTTCTTTAAGAGGTATAAAATTCCCCCCTTGAATTAAGTTGTGTAAATTTGCAAAGATCTATGGCTAAAAGATCTCTGAAAATTTTGGTTATGCATGTTTAACACACTTATATTTACGCTTCCGCACGCATTTGGTATCATGAAACGTATATAGTTTTCAGAGATCTTACAAGTGGTATCAGAGACATTTTGCTAATTCTTGCATTTTTGCAAGAGTTAATGTTAGATGACAAAGGATGTATGAATGAGTTCATGTGCATTCATGTGTTTCTTGAAAGATTTACTTCACAAAATCTTAAGTTATGTTTTGACCGAAATATAAATTTTTTGTGAACGAAATTGTAGTGGCTTCATGCACGTTTTGTATCCTCCATGATATTGTAGAAGCATAAGTAATTGCTAAAAAAACAACTAGAGGTTTAGCCTTGAAAAGGGCCCTAAAAATCGTAATCTAAAGGAGCAAGAATTGTTCTTGCATGATATTTCATGTTTAAGAATATGTTGCATGTATTGATTCTTTGTAGTATTCTAACTTTATATGCTTCATTGCATGGTGGTTGATCATGGACTAAAGCCCAATAAGATTGTGCTTATTGTAGTAATTATTATTCCTTTAGTTCTTGGTTGAATTGATGTAATAATTACATAGATATTCATAATATGGCTTGCATGCCATGTATTTCTTATAATTTTTCCATGTAATTCTTTTCTCATCTCACTCCTCCCAAATGTAATTTGGGGTTTCTCAAAGAATGTAATTTTTCATTATTCTAGTGGGAGGAAAATTGTTAGAGTTAGGTTAAAAATTATGTAACTCAATATAAGGAAGCCACCAAGAAGAAATCTAAGAAGGTGTTGATGCAAAGGCGTTGCATGACTTCAAGGCGTTGAAGAATACCCTTAGGATAAACATCCTAATCTCTTAATGATCGAGGGATTAGTAGAGTCCATGATCAATTCACGATTATGTGTTTATTTAGCATGCTTCATGATATATTATTATGTGATGATAATATAGGATTGTATGCATGGTAGAAAATTTAAAACATGATGAGACTTCAAACACCTCATAACAATAATCAATGTCTTCCATTTTGAATGTGTTTTAAAAGGGTGATGCCTTCCATTATTATCGTAAAACGGTACTCTTGATCGTTGGTTCACTTGTTGAGTTCCCTCAAGGTGACCATCTACCTTGTAGGGAGTTTTATCACAAAAGTTTTAACTTTCAGAAGGTATTTGACTTGATTAATCCTCTTAACTTGTTGAGTTTCCCTCAATGCCTTGAGTATTAGAGGCAAAGTCTTGGTAAAGCTCAATAAATAAAAGATCTATCTCAAAGCTCATAATAAAATTAACATAAAAAATCTTTCTTGAAAATGGGCAAAATCTGCCTTTAAATAGGCTACAATTTTAATAGGCATAGGACTCAATCCCTAGATTTTATTTGAGTCATACCTAATCTAAATCATATTAAAAAGTAACATGGGTAAAATTTTACCCATTGATAGATCCCTACCTCTATCAATGGGTAAAATTTCAGTTCGATCAGAATTTGTTGAGACCTCCTATCACCAATAAAATCGAGGCGTCATAGTGCTGCAAATAGCAGATCGTGACTGAATAAGAGCAGTCTGTTCCAAAACCCATATCTCAAATATGATCTCCTTTGAACACGAAGACGCCCAATGAGTCTTCTGACTCCAGTTAAACTTTCAAACCGATCCGACAATGTTTGGGCCTCAGATTGGAAGAAACCATAAAATTGCGCTTTGCTGTAATTCACATTGCAGGGTCCAATTACTTTAAACCATGCAAGAATCCAAATTCCTCTCGGACCACCAACAATCACATCAGTTCCGAATCAATATAAAGGGTTATTGATTTGTAATAAAATAGTGGGAGTAAAATGAATATGTTCTTAAACTCTACAATATTCATTTTGAATATATATAAAACAATAAAGTCTCATCTTTACTTTTGCATGCTTTGTAGATATCTTCTATGCAAATGAATTTTTGTTTTATTCTCGAATCACAAAAGTTAATTGGTGCAAATGACTCGGATTGGCATCGGAATTCAAAAATCGTTTTCAAATCCGAAAATCTTGCACATGTCCTTCAGACACTAAAACCCAACCCTCCGGAAGAGGGTGTATCTAAGGATATTCAATTTGCTTATGAGAAACAGATTGAGGCTTATGACCTTGCTTAATGTCTTATGCTGGCATCCATATCTCCACAACTTCAAAAAAAATATGAGAATTTGGATGCGTATGCTATGATGCGGTACCTCAAAGAGTTGTTTGAAGCTCAATTTGAGACTGGGAGGTTCAATCTAACCAAAGAGTTGTTTAGAGCTGAGATGAAAGAAGGCTCTTCTATGGCTGACCATGGTGTGGCAATGTTAGGCCTCATCAAAAGGGTGAAGGACCGTGGAACAAACCTAGAAGAAAGCCTTTATGTAAATTTGATTTTACATTTGCTATGAAGCTAGAGCTTATAGGTGTCAATACCGATGACATCCTCTTCACTGCCATTTTTCATGTTACGCTTCATGTTTCGGCACCACATCGATGGAACTCGATAAAACCAGTACGGTCATTTAATACGTGTTAGCTCGCTCTTGAATCCACAATCCATTTAGAAAATAAATTAACGACTAATGCATTGGAGAAAACACATAATTTGGGATTTGTGGGAGTGACAGTACCTTTTTCGGCTTGGAATAGTACCAAGAGAAGTAACATTTCTTTCCGCAGTTATACCACTTCAAGTGTGCCATATTCTTGGGGCCATTAATCTTGAGTTGTTTAGTGATTTTCTTTCTTTGAATGGATTTCGAGTCTTGATCGCTGACTTTCCAAATATATTGTTCCTTTAGGGAATCTCCCATGAGTAGCAAAAACTTTGGCAGGGAGTGCGGAAGCTCGCAGGCTCTCGTCCTTAAGCTCGAGATACTGGGATATGTCAGCGAATGTCTTGATGTTCACGTCATGATTCATCAAAGTTTTGAAGGGAGTCCAACGTCTGTCCTCCCTCTTATTGGGTAGTAAACGGATCACATTATTCACATGTTCGAACTCAGAAATATCAACCTCGCCAGCCTTGAGATCGCGGGACATGGTACTATGATGCGGAGGTGTTCAAGTACAAGTCAACTCGAATCGATCTTGTACTGAATCCAATTCGGATGCAAGGTACAGAGCCTTAAAGCTGAGGTTTGGGCATATTTCTCCTTGAGTTTGTCCTACATGGCCTTGGCCTTGGGCTCCAAAATATACGTGCTAATTAGGTCGTCATGCATGCAGCACAACATAACATAGCATGTGATGTGATTGTTGGAGGCACGAGAAGAATTTGGATTCTTGCATGGATTAAAGTAATTGGACCCTGCAACGTAAATTACAGCAAAACGCAGTTTCGTGGTTTCTTCCAATCAGAGGTTCAAACATGTTCGGATCGGTCTGAAAATTTAACGTGAGTTCAAAGACTCATTGAGTTTCAAATATGTATTGTTCAAAGGATATCGGATTTTAACGGGCAAATCGTGAGATATGGATTTTGGAACAGACTGCTTTTGTTCAGTCACGATCTATTATTTGTAGCACTGCGCAGCCTCGGTATAATTGGAGATCGAATGTCTGAAAGTGTTCTGATCGAACTAAAATTTTATTACGTGACAGAAGACTTCTCATACATATTCTGGCAAAAGGAGATCAAATTATAACGGTCCGATGATGAGTTATTATTTTCGGAATATATTGTTCTCAAATTGGAAGCTGCACGCGATTTATGGAGACCAGATTAAGCATATGATATGTTGCACGTTTCGGTGACCACGACCCCTGCTAGAAGCTGCCAAGAGGATGTTCATTTGATTTATTATGCCTTTTAATTAAATTAGTACATTAATTTGTGAGAATTTCGAATTTTATCGTAATTAGGTAATTTCCTACTTTTAGGAATTAAGTTAGAATGTACTTCTTAATTATTGTAAGGTCCAATTTTCATAGGATTTATATTAAGTAGGGCTCAAATAAAGTCTGAGGCCCATTAAAATTGTAGCCTATTTAAAGGCAAATTTCACCCTTTTCAGAAAGAGATTTTTGACGTTAATTTCATTATGAGCTTTGAGAGATCTCTCTTTGTTTATTGAATTCCTATTCTATAGAGAATTAGGTTGCATGCATCTTATGGTACATGTAAAGGTTGATTCTATGATACTAATATTTATCATAGAGTAGATCCTCGGGTAGGCGTTTGATTGAACCTCTGGTTTATATTCTTTTCTAGCGTAGTAGTTTGCTAGGGGTTGATGTTCCATGTTTGATTGGGTTTCTACGGCATAATACGCTTCTTCCATCTCCGTTCTTTTTTATCAATCTATTTAGTGTAACTTTTTGTTGGATTGCACAATCTATCCTTTTATTTTTTGTTAATTTCGAAATTTGCTTGATTCATGTGTTTTTCTTGATACAAGAATAAGTTCCCGACTCCACGTTTACATTCCGTGAGCAAAAATTCACATCAGCTTGCACTTCGATTCTTCTGGGCTCATGCTTCGTAGGTTGTTGCTGTTTTTGTAGGATCTGCCATGGTTATGTGCTTAAGAACGTCTTTCTCGTGTAGGAGATACTGAATCTTTTTGGACCAGATGTCATAGTTCAACCCAATGAACTTATCACCGGATGAGAGCTTGTTTATCATGATAGGAGGTACCATTTTGGCAAGTATATTTTAAAAAGGACATTAGGCACAATTTTAAAATTAAATTTTCTATGAGGAACTTCAGATTATGTTATTGTTCAAAAAACATTCCAGACTTTTCGAACTCTGTCTGTAACTCACTAGAAGACATAATCATCACGTCCTTTATAACCAAAAATTTCTTAGGAAAATCTAACTTTCACGTATTGAAACAAATTTAAGCAAAAATATATAGTAACACATATAACCAAACAGATTGGCATATGTAATTGTTAATTTCAAAAATTCAGTGTTTTTTGCTATAGAGTACTTTTGGTTTAATTTTTATTCTGTTCTAACTAAAATAATTTGTACAAATAAATTATTAACATATAAAAGCAACTTTACCCAGTATATTCCCAACTAAGTTGGGGTTTGGGGGGTCTGATGTACGCAGCCTTACCCTTGTAATTATACAAAGAGGTCGTTTCCGTTTTGCGACCCAGGCGGATATCGATCCCTGGACCTCATAATTGTGAGGTTTAGTTGCTCACCACTTGAGCCACCAGGACTTGATCAAATTATTAACATATAACAATTTAATTTTCTCTTAACACATAGTTAAAGGAAAAAAATTCGAAACTATCAAAAGAATTTGAATTGGTTCAGAGGTGATCCTGAATCGATTCAGTAAGCACCCAGATAGCTGATCTCGTACTATAATTTTGGTGATAAGCTGCCTAGGCAGTGCTACCGTTCCTTGTGAAGGGTCCAGATGTCTGGTGAGGTTACAAGGAGCCCCCTTAAAAACCAGCTCTAGACACCACCCACGAGCACGATTATCATGGATTTCTTTTGAAATTCAAAATAATTATGATAATATAATTTTGATTATCATAATTGAATTATTAACACATAGTTAATAATTAATTATTCAATAATTTTATTTGTTTGAAATATATTCTCGAATAAAATTAATTTCTAATTCACATAAGCATGCTTGGAATCAAAATTGCACTTAATATATTATTCCTAATCATGCATACTAGTAATTAAATTGCACTAAGCAAGTTAAATTTAATTCCTAATCATGCATACTAAGAATTTTGATTTGATCACATAAATGAAATTGGGCTTCTCAATTAATTTTCAACAAAAAAGAAAAATAGCCCAATTATTCAGGATTTAATTTTGGCCCAAGAAAAAAAATGTGTTTGGCCAAAAATAACGAAAACCCCCAATTGTTTTTCAAAAAATGGACCCTGATTTTATAAAATTCAGGTGACCCGCGTATAAAAGCAAACGAACCCTAGACGATGTTGTCTGCTTTCACCTCTTAGATTGCGTGATTTGCGTCACCACTCAATCCAAACCTTCCACCATGTCGCCTTGATTTTCGCTGATTTTCTACATCGTTCCCACGAAGGGAATGAAGTCCGCCCCCAATGTGCCCGTACTCGTTGCCGTGAAGGTTTATCTCCAAATGACCAAGAAAAATGGATTTTTTGCCGTCACCTCCCATTCCCACTCCCGAAATGGGATCTTTTGTTCGATTCACGCCGTTGTCTATTTAGATCTACATGAAAAGCAGAGAAATGGCGGTGAATTGGACATTTTTCGGCCTCGGTACGGCGGCATGCGACGAACATGCGCCACCTCGAGGACTAAAAATGGTGGGTTCCTCGGTTTGATTTGTAGATCAGCGATATAGGGAGGCGGCCAGAGCTTTCGTGCGCGATTTCGTACCTCGGTTGGTGGTGCATGACTTACACGCACTGCCTAAAGAACATATCTGATGGGTAGAAAATGCACGGTAATGGCGGTGATGCACGGGATTTCGTAGTCCGCAAAACAACATGTGTGACGTACATGCGTTGTCATCTCTGGTGGCACGTGACGTACACGTGTTGTTATTTTCAATTGCAGGACGATGATTTGGCAAAGGCAACAGTCTCGGAGCAGTTGAATCCAATTATTTGTGCAAAAACAAAACAAAACAAAGAAGCGGATTAATCACGAGATTAACGAACATAAGTAGATCCAAAATTTGGCTCTGATACTACCGTTGATCTAATTAGAATATATCTAATAATGAACAAATATGATAACAAATCATACCTTTAATGCGGAAGCGTATAAAATCGTAATGTTTCGACTGACTATATTACAAACACGAACCAGGAGTCTGACAAAGCTTGTAGTCCAATACTCAGATTTTCGTCTTCACAAATGATAATGCAGCAATTCAACAGAAACTGTATATATATTTTTGGGTCTCAACACATGATAATAAGAATTGTGTATAACTAAATAGGCGTACCGAACACCTTATTTATAGGGGGATTTAGGGTTTAGTAATTAACATATAATTGCATAATTGAACCTAAACCTAATTACGATGGTAGAATCCTATCCTAATTATAATTTTTAATATTAGGTAATTAACAAATAATTATCTTAATTAATTCAATTAGACTTATTTACATATTTTTTTCTAACAATATTAAAACTGAATAAATGAGTAGACAGAATTATGGTTGCATCATCTTGGGCGCTGCAATCTGGCGCACGCTCAAGCACATTGGATTGTTTACCTCATGTGCAGCCGTGATTCATCACAAATGCTTTTTTTTACCTTTTATTTTTGAGTGTTTACACTACCTGCTTATGTTTTCTATTTTGTATGTTGAACCCCTAACACCCCCCTCCCCCCACACACACAAAGAAAGGAGAAGCTTCAAAGGGAAAAGCACGAGAAGATGTTTTTGACTTTCTTCATTGGAAGATGCTTTTGAGTGTTTGCAATTTATTCTCTAAGCATTTGCAAACACCTATAAGATGATATGTACAAACTTCAATTCAGTCCAAAGTGCTTTTGACGGCTTTTGGGAAAATAGGCAAAAGCTAAAGATCAATAGTAAAAATACCCAAAGATGTTTCAGTTATGCGTAAGTCATAAGCTATTTTCCACATACTTAGACAAACAATGTCTAAGACTAGATTTTGTTTTTGGTATGTAAAAATTTACTATAAAAAATATGATACAAGGGGGCCGTAGTCCCCCAAATACAAGCACTGAATCAGATCATAGCCCTACAGTCAAGGTGGCTTAAATAAACTCATACAAAGACGGGGTTGTCGTAACCAATCTGAAATATTAATAGCCGCAGGTTGTTTGCCCGCAGCTGACGCCCAATACCACACTTGCACCTTGATATTTTCGATGTTGTTGCTCTCCTCAAAGTGAATCTGATTAAATCGGGAATTGTTGCATTCCTTCCACAGACTCCACACCGTACAATGCCAAATGGATCGCCAAACTTCACGTGCACTCCGTAAATGCTGAAGCCCATATGAGCCGTGTAGTGAAGTAAAGGCTTGTGGAGGTCTACATATTCTATCCTCATCCATGCATATATTGCAGACCATATCGCATAGGCCTCTGCACATGTGAAATAGACATGAGATACACTGTCCATCTCCTGAAAGCAGAAAACACATACTAGCATCCGTAGGGCTCTATTCGCACCCTATAAAGAAGATTCTCCACCGTTTCCACTCTATCTTAAGCCAAATTCCAAAAAATATCATTACCTTATATGGAGAAATCTTCCCCCATATCGTGGAAATATCCATTCTCACAATAGAATTCATATTACGGTCTCTCCGATGAGCCTGATAAGCACTGCGTACTGAATATTTCCCAGAGGAATTCTCTGCCAGATCCATCTATCATGTTTGGGGGATGGCTTCCTCTCCATCAACAAAG
The DNA here is from genome assembly GCA_028565015.1 of Pinguicula moranensis. Lineage (NCBI taxonomy): Eukaryota > Viridiplantae > Streptophyta > Magnoliopsida > Lamiales > Lentibulariaceae > Pinguicula > Pinguicula moranensis. The sequence continues at coordinate 880 of JAOWBN010208955.1, read as the reverse complement.
CATTCAACTCCTCCACTCATTCGCGTTCTATACCCCGCAATGGCCTGGACCACTCCCACATCAACTTCCACTCCTCGCCCTCCCGCCACCACTTCAACTCTATTGTACTGAGCCAAACAGTCGCCGCCAGATACAAATGATGGTGAAGCGTGGATAGTGACCACCCATATATCCATCTTGATTCCCAAAATAACGTTAGGTCCCTTGATCTAACATCTCGTTTCACGCGAAGAGAACCAAGCAGCCGAGCATATGATGAGCCACACGTCTCTCTCCACCATTTACATTCCTTACCAGACAACGGACATCTCTCCCAATCCTGGAGAGCCAATAGATGTGCGAGATATTTTGTGCTTCCTCCATTGTCCTTCCTCCTCTATTCGCAAGCGCCAGCCCCATTTTCCAAGAAGAGCAATGTTGAATAATTCTAAATTCAGAATACCCAAACCACCATTTTCTAAACTTTGACAAAGGGAATCCCAGCTTACCCAGTGTATCGCGCGCCGTGAGCCTGGTTTAGAGACCCATAGGAATGTGCTACACATACTAGTCATTCGATGTAGGACGGTTTTAGGAGCCCTGAATAAAGAGAAGAAATATACTGGCATGCTTGATAAAAACACTTTTTATAAGTGCAATTTTTTCACCCATCGATAAAAGAATATTCTCCCATGACATAATGCAGTGTGACATAGCATTGAGAAGAGGCTCCCAAAATTTAATACGACCAGGGTTACAGCCAACAAGAATCCCCAAATAGTTGAATGGTAGAGTCATGACAGAGCAATGCAAAGGGAGTACACTCAGCTTCCAGATTAGAAGGAATGTTAATCCCTAGGGCTTTGTTTGGTAGCTGGGTTCTGGGTGGATTAACTCGGAT